>JANIJG010009332.1:19861-30628 GCA_024611175.1 Megaceryle torquata | reverse complement strand
GTCACTTCTGAGGCAATTAAAAAAACATGGGATCAAATGGCTGTACAGGTTCTCTGTATGTCCTTGCTTCTCTTTCACTTGAATACACACATCTTCATTTTATAGGCATGAGTGACACATGAAAGAAAAATACACAACTTGTGAGAAGTAACCACAAGTCATAAGAAGTATTGTAAAATAGATTAGAAGGAGATTCCTGAGAATAAGAGCCAAGAAGAAAGTCAACAAAGGAAAAATTAACAGCAAAAAAACCCCAACATGATTATCCATGGAATTAGAAAAAAAACCACAATAATGACATAAATCAAAGTAATACTGGAAAATGAACAGTAACACTGGCAGGTGTATTTTCCATTTTCACCTTTTTTTCTTCTCTCTAAGTGTGACTGAATATCTCTGTTTTATCTATGTATAAGAGACACGAGGGGGGTAGTATATGGTAATGGAGGATGGTAGTAAAATAGTTTCCTCCAGGACAAAAAGAAGTTCTTAGGACATGTATTTATCTACTTAATGTTTACATAGGAATATATTTTTGAACAATTACCTTTCTTATCTGAGAAGTGTAAGAATCACCCACCCTCTGTTTCTGAGATGTTGTTATTTTGTACCTTTGGATGGAACATTTGTTTGGCTGTACACCCGAGGACTGCATGTACTGTGATATTTGGCACTTAAGTTTTGCTTACAGCAATTTTGAATTCTACCAGACCTACAGGAGTTAGCCTCTCTCTAGGGCAGGTGCAGAGACGAGCTGTATTTTAGTGGGTCTTTGTCAGGTCATACTCTCTTTGACGGTGTGGATGCTTCTGTGACTGGGATTTCAATTCATCTTCTGAATTGATACCTGCAAGGCATGGCCCTCCAGTGCTTACACCGTCTAGTTAATGATGCACATGTGTTTCTTGCTTTAGATATTAAAGCATCCATGGGCATATGTCAGGTTTTGGATTTTGGTGGTGGTTTTTTGTTTTGTTTTCTTCAACTGAAAAGCAGCCAGTGTTGGGTTTTAGATTATGCAATATCAGTGCCTAAATTCTATTAACTTTTTAGAAGACTTCTTCTCCTGAGGCCCTTAAAGAGTTTTGAAAAATACAGCCCATACATCAAACACTGAAAGGCTACTGAAGCAGCCCATTCTTGACCTCAGGTAAAGTCCTTCTCTTAATTCTGATATCAAATTAAGGGTTACTGTACATCATTTTAGCTCCAGGCATGATTAGATGCTTGTGCTAAGAGAAGACATTTGCTGTTAGGGGAGAAACTAACATAAGCTTCATTGTGTGACAAATCATTTCATGCTATTAGATTTGTCATAAATGTATGATGAATGGTAATTCCCTGATCTAATATCAAACCTTTGAGAGCAATATGTTTGAATGATGTCATTACATAATGTTTGAAGCTGTTAATATGATTACCTGGAGTCACTGGAGAAGTGTAATAATTTAGCTGTACTAGTTCTTACAGCATCTCTGCTCTGAAAAGTCACAGTATGGTACAGCTGAAACCTATTCTTTTTCCAGGGCTGTTTTTTATTCTTGTTGCTAACATTGTTAGGCTGTGGCAAATAGAATCACAGTTACAGTCTTGAAAATCACAGCAGGGAAAGGACCAGACCTTATAAGTAAAGGTTTGTCAAGCTGCAGACACAATGCAGTTGTGAGAGAGCTGGTGGGCTATGATTAGCCAAATTAGCTCTTGTTTCCCTCATTGTACTGTTTGCATTAGAAGACAGTAACCTCTGTAGCTTGGGGGTTTTGTTAGTTGGTTGTTTTGGTTTAGGTTTTTTGTTTGTTTGGGTTTTTTTCTGGCAGTTTCTGGAGCCATCAGTGGATCATGCATCTGAGAGTTTAGGCAAGGAAGAAAGAATGATCCATGCAAATAGGAAAGGTGGAAAACAATGTCCACCAGATCCTCTTTCTATCGCAGTGTGCTGCTTTTTCTGCACGTTTGATTACTGCCCATCCTGCTAAAAAGGGTGTCAAATAAAAGCAAGCATAATTATTATTTTCACTTCCACAGAAACCCTGTTTCATTAAATTGTTTTGACCTGATTCCTACAGTTCACTATTAAATTGTCTTGTTCTTTCACAGCACTTTTTGTTTATATCTTAAAAAGAAAACAAACCAAAAAAGTAAAAAGGCATTTAATCTGGCATTTGCTATTTGTGTGTGTGTGTTGAGTAGACTGTATTTTAAAAATGCATATGCTGTTCTAGGCACATCCAGAAAATTATCTGAGTCATGCCTGTAGTACAAATAGTAGCATACCCTTCTGGTACTTATCTCTTGGAAGTTCATAGAAAAAATAATCAAATTAGCTCTTTGTGTTGTAAAATAGAGTTGGGTTTTTTTTCACTGAAAATTCTGTGGTAAACATTTCAACCACATACATTGACAACATGTGATCTTCATTACAATGGGATCTGAGCATATTATATTTAGGGGGACCTAGATGGGACTGATGAGAGTTCTCCATACGCACTACTGAGCAACTGTTTTTGTCTCTGTCATTATGTCGCCATTGCATATGGAATTACCTGTCATTTGAAACTCTTTTATACAGAGCATGGACTGCTTAAAATAATCTTCTGCAGATTTCTGCTGAGGCATTAGTGCTGTTCATCCCTTCTGGTAGATGCTAGAATATGCATGTACTTTCTGGAATATAAAACCTGGAAATAGTTTAATCAGGGCTTTATGTATCCCACAGATCTCTGGTTTTGTTCTGTCAGACCTGTAGTTTAATGATTACTTCATCATCAGTTAATTGTCCACATTTTAATATTACAGAACCAGTTTCACTGCTCCTTGGTATTTCTTCTGGGAGAAGGAAGAACAACTGTACATCTCAAACATAGATTCCTGAAATGAATAGGGAAAGCTTTTCCCTGCTGGTTTTACACTGCTGGTCAAATGTTTGAGATACAGAATTTAAAAAGTGCTCTTCTTTCTCTGATATCTTTGTTACATGTCCTCTCTTGACCTACTCTGCCTTTTCAGAGCTCCTAATGGATTTTTTCAAAACTAGGAATTGAGGTCTTGCACACTAAAGTTTCCACGTGCAGCACAGATTTCTTTAACCTAATGTAGCTGTTATAATGATGCTATAATGAGTAACACAGTCTCATAATCTACTTTAACTAGCTGGAGGCGTTCTTTGTGTTGACATGAAAATGCTTTCTTTGCAAATAAGAATGGTTTAGATTGATCTAAATAACTTAAAACATATTAAAATGCCTCCAAGTTTGCCAATGGCTGCATAATGTTGAAGTATTGTAAGAGATTTTAAAGACATGAAATAACAGAACAGTTGGTGTTCTTTTCAGTATGGATTGAAAATTGGTCTGTCATGATATTTCCATTAGATTTCCTTTTTACTTAAGCTGCATATTTGAATAATATTTTGGCCTCTGTATTGCCATGAAGAAAGCAGAATGGTTTGGTTTTAGATGTTACAAAGTGTTACACTTGCAGTGGTGAGTATGGTGTATATGATGTATATGTTGTATGTGTGTGAACTCTTCACTGTTCAAATAGGTAAAACAGATGAAGGTTACTTTGGGAATGGGAGCATAAAGGTTTGATCCTCATTTTATGAACTGAAATCCACTTGAACTGTATTTGTCTCTGCTTTTTTTAGTATTATTGTTCACAGAATCACTATGGTTGAAAAAGGCTTTTAAGATCATCTAGTCCAACCATTATCATCAAGTCCAACCATTATAGTTGTACAACTATACACACTCCTATTAAAAAGTTCTAAGAAAAAGACCATACTATTGTAATCAGGTGGGTTTTCATTTTATTTTGGTTTTGTTTTTAAAAGGTATGAAGTATCTTCAGCTTCTCCCGAATTGGAGTTGCAGAAGTTGAAATCCTCTTGAAAAAGTCAAATCGTTGCTACTCCAGTCTTGTTGCATTAGAGAAGCAAAGAGACTTCTGTGGAAAAGCATTTCACTCAGGCACTTGATTTAGATGGGCTACCTGAACTTATCTCTGTATGAGGTGTGTAAGGCTAGAAAGGAAGCAAGTTTACACGTTTTGTGTGCATCTAGAGCACTGTTAGGTTTGAGTTCAGGTGTTGAAATTGGAAGACAAAGGCAGAGAACAGCTTTAATCACTGTAGCAGTTACTGGTATATGAGGCAATCATCAGTGGAACTCAGTGAATCTTTCCTGACTATGCCCCCTTTTAGTCCATGTCTGGCTCCTCTCCTGAGAGAGTTTGTGTTGACACTCAAAGTGGCTTCTCACAAACAGGTAGTTGTGGATTATGGGTGTAGGCTCAGTTGTGCTGTGGATGGACAATAACAGAGGTGTCTAGGAGAGAGAGGAAAGCAGAAGCCAGTAAAGCCCTTCACATAAGAGAGGGCAGCAGTACGCAGTCTCTAAAACAGAAATGCATTAGTCAGAAAATGGCACCCAGTTACATGGGAGCAGCATGGCTGGGAGAGGGGAGATGGTAGGACAGTGAGGTAAATTCAGTCAACACTGTGGAGTTGTTTTCTGTGCCATCTCTGTAATCAGTCAGTTTGATATATATTCCTTTAAGCAATCTAATAACAGGGTTCAAGTGTTCTAACATCAACTTGATCTCTTAAATGGCTAATTTTCAGTAATATGTCTGTGTGGACAGCATGTGGAAAAAGCAAACGCTTGGACAGGTGCAGTGGGATTTTGATGCTGGAGAATAAACTGGTTAGTGTAAGAGACAGCTGCAAATACACCTCTGCTTTCTTTCATGCTTCTATTTGTGTACACCCTGGGTAATGAAGGTGCCTTAGCTTATACTGAAGTATTAAAAAAGCCTTCTGCAAAGAGTGTAGAAAATGTATCCAAAAACTTTCTTCACCTTGTTAATAATCACATCTTGTCTCCATGCATATGGATTTCTAGCCCGACATTTTAAAGTAAACATGCATTAAGGACAATCTGCTTTATTTATGGCGCAGTCTGAAAAACAGGTTGAAAGAAATTGTATTGATAGAACTCTTTGATTTGGATATTGCATTGTGAGTCAACTTTGGGACGTGTATCCTCCCTCCCTTTATTGCATTTACTGCTATTTATTCTTATCATTCCAGCCAACTATAAGCTCAAAGACAAAGCAGACTATTCATCCATCTGAGCATTATGAGCACCTGACATTAAACCCCAATGAACTGAAAAGGCAGAAATGTTTCATTCTTCTTTGTGTCTTAAAGCCAGAGAGAATCTACCAAGCTTGGTAGATCCATGCACATATAGCTTCAGTTGTATGTCCTCTTTTTGGTCTCTGAGAATTTCTGCTAATGTGAGTGTTTCTTTCGTTTTCATTGCTGTCAGCTAGAGGTGGAGCTTTTAAAACCACAGAAGATACAGCTGTTACAGGCTTCCTCTGTAAAGTCCTTTTGTGATTTACAGTTGGAAACAGTACCTCTGCAAGTATAGCAATACTTGACGTTTGCTAATGTGCTCAACTCTTATTCTCTACATCGCAACCTGTGCTGTTGAATTCTGACAGCTTTTCCATGCACTCTTACTCATCTCGATGCTGCTTATGCAACTGGCAAAAAGACTTTGTTGTACTCTCCACCCAACCCTGTCATCAGTATACCAGGATATCTCTAAATTTCATCTGAGCAGGATTGATATCTCTTTTAATGACCATGGCTTTTGACTAAAGCATTGTTTAATTTATTCAGGTGTCTTCAGGTGCATCTGGCTCTACTACAGCCTCAGACAAGAGATAATTTTCCTCCTTGTCCACTCCTTTGTCTGCTCTACATCATCTGTTAGGTGAGCTCTTTGGGGCCAGGACTGCATTATGACACTAGGCATAGCAGGATGTGCAGTGGAGCTGCTGCAGTTAAAGGCACAATGGCTGGTCTGAGAGTGGCATATGGTATTAAACCTCAGCTTCTTTTTCCTGTGACTTTGAAATAAGGATTTGTGCAGAATTCTTGAAGGGAAAAAATGAAGCACTGCTACCTGTAGCCTAAGCTGTTATAGCATTTGTCCTTAATGATGTATACAGAATGTGTGCTAGTTGTAGGTTTCCATCATTAATGATATGCTAATGTAGGCCACTGGTAACCTGTTGGGTGCCATGTATTTTGAAGATGGTTTCCACAAATTCACATGCTGAAGGAATTAAGTAGCAGACACTTTTCTTAAGTGCCCAACTACTCCTCAAATCTATGTGCTAAGTGATGTCAACTCTTGGAAACCTGTGTTTAATGAACTTCACTAGATTAAGGTGCTGAGAAGTCTATACAACTTTGCCTTTTGCAGCTTTAAAGCCAAGAAGTTAATTAAAAAAAAAAAAAATCTTTGTTTCATCTTTTTAAAATCTTTGTTTCTTATACTCAGACATTCTCAATGGAAGCCCAGTTGTACAATTTTGCCTGTGCATGACTCTTAGCCTGTACTCTTTTATTTTTATAAGTAAATACATTTCTAATCTGTACTTGTGGCTTACTATAGAATAGTCTTTCAGGAGGTGACCTGGATAATGAAAGAAATGGAAAACAGGTTGTAGCTTTTAAGAGCTATGTACACTTTCAAAATATGAGAAAACTGGTTCAGGAACACTTTTCATTGCTTTTTCTTTTGGTAGCATAAGATTTAGCAGCATTAGCAAACCTGTGTATGAAGTTTGAACATTTCTGTTCCCTTCTGTGGTAGAGAACACTTCCCCCCTGCCATGTCATGGGGCTTATGTGATGTTTCTTCTCCACATAGCATTCTCTTGATCAAAGATTAAAGAAGCAAAAAAAAAAAAAAAAGATGACAGTTATAGGCACTACATCTTTTTGAGCTATGTAGAAAGTAAAACAGGCAGGCTTTCAAGATGCATTCTGTATTCATCAGGCTACAGAAAAATAGAACAATATGAGACCCAAAAGATAGTGGCAATGTGTGGGGATTTAAACCACAATTGAATTCAGATTGTAGCAATCAGTGAAGAGAGAAGGGAAAGGTATGAACACAGTAAAGCAGTGGATAGAAGAGGATAGAAGTTCCTTTGCTTCCTGCTTTTTTCCAGATTATAATGACAGGAGACTGGTACTAACTGTAATAAAAGGACCCTCACACCAGCTAATGATAGTCCCATTTTATTTTTACAGTTAGAAATAATTTATAAAGAGCAACCTTCTGTGACTAAGGGTTTTGTGAATCTCGGACAACTCCCTAATATTCTTAGCCAAGATTTTTCTAATTTCTCTTAACTGTGAGAACCTATTCATGCAATCCGGAGAAAAGTTACTTGTGAGAATAAATATGTGGGTTACCAGAAGTGTACATAATGCCGAGGAGACTGCAACTACAGCAGGGAATTTACAAAACAAATGCCTTTTCTACTTAGTCTTCTATTTTCAGAAACAGTTTCTAATGTGAGGAATAGTTTATCAATTGTTTCTAATCTGAGGGCTCCAGATTACGATTTCTTTTGCAGTTATATATATACACACACCAGAGCTAGAAAACACTTGAGGAATGCAGGCATGTTAAAATGACAGCATATATCACAGACCCAAAGCATTATTCTTTATTACATAGGGAAATTCTTTGAGACATATTAAGCTCAGTGAGATTTAATGTTTAATATGTATAAATCACTCTGAACAAGTCTACATTTACAAACAAAGCAAATTTATTTATTGATTTATTTCTCTTAAAAGCAGACATAAACACTTCCTTGTTAACACAGAACAGAAAGGACAGTGCAGTTGGAGAGTTTGCCACAGCCAGCAAGATACGGCTTCTCTTTCTGCAGGCTTCCTGTGGGGCTGAGTAAGACTTGCATCAGGCTATTAGGCCTCCTGGGAATTTCTTGGTGAAATGTGATTTGATTTTCAAATACTGGCTTGATAAAACAATGTTGTTTTGCAGAAATATATTAGTCTTGAGGACCCTTTGTTGAGCTTGCAGCAGCTTTCTTTGGCTTTACAGCTACGCTCGTGATTTGGGCAACTTTAAAAGTGAGAGGAAACCTATCATTCTCACTTGACAGATTTGGAGTGACAATATTTTTTTCTTTTGATTCCTGAAAAGGTATCTAGAAAATATTTTTCAAGAGTCAGAAAAGCATTTTGTAGATAACATTTTAATGTAAAAATTTAGATATGTATCTACCAAACCCTCGTAAAGCTTTGTAGAGTGTAAAAAAAAAAAAAAAAAAAAAGCATTTTGTCAATTTAGGGTCTTTATGTATATGGATTTTAGGACTCATGCCTCATTACTAACTCAGGATCAGGAATTATCCTATTTTCTTATGATAATATATAGAAATCCCCCCAAACTACCTTCTGATTTACTTATATGATGGATGTTATTTGTTTTGTACATTTATTTTACACTACAGTGGTTAAGGGGTTAGAAATACATGCTGTTCTTTCTGGAGAACAGAGAGGCTGCTTCTGCCCTTGCAAGCAGCTACATACACTTGGGGATATCTGGTGAAACAGGAGGTATTTGAGGTGCTATAATGAAAGAGCAGGGAGCAAACATGAAGCCTCATCTCAGAGGTGACCGAAAGAGGCTTTCTTGAGCTTGAGAAGGGGCTGTGTAGAACTGTCTGTGATTTGGAAAGCCAGTGAATTGCTGGGCTGAAATCAAACCTGAACAGGCTGGTTTATGAAACCCCTGGTGAGGACATTACTCATTCTAAGAAATAACGAAAGCAGAATCTCCCCAGGAGCTTTGGCAAACTCATGGTCTTGTCTAAACCTATTTATGGGCTTACAAGAATCTTAACTAAGGGATAATCTTGCATTTCTGTAGGAAAGGGAAAAGATTTGCTCACTGACAGTTGGGTAATAGGACAGAGAAATCTTTTTGATTTGGAAAAGTACCTCTGTAGTAAGAGAAAAAATGTGAAGTGTCTTCAAAATAGCCTTGGGTCATTATCCTAGTGCACAGAATAATTAACAGACACAGTGAGAGCAAATGACTTGAATAAAGCTGTATAGCAGTCACAATGGGAAAGTCTGACTTTTAGCCCTGTGTACACTGAAGTAGGTCAGGTTTGAGCTCTTGTATCTAGTTCCCCAAACACCTTATCAGCACTGATTACGAGTGATATATTGGGCCAGGTACAGCAGTTTGGGAGCACTTTCCATTTTCAGTAAATTAATCCTCTCACAGCATGAAATAAAAAGATCAGAACATGATGTTAAACCTCATTTTGTATTTTCAATTACCAGAGGATAATTATTTTCTTTTTAAGTCTTGGAAGATGACATGATCTGAATACTCAGATACCTGCTGCTTCTGCTTGCATTCCTGGAAGCAGAGGTGGTTCAGCTGAGACACTGCACAATATAATTAGGTTTATGTGCAGCCTGGCAAGGCCCTGTATGTATGCTCTCAATCATCTGGAGAAAAGTGCAGCTCTTCATCCTTAAGTTTGGTGATGTGGGGTTTGTAAAGGAGGAGGACAACAACATGAACTGAATTTTGTATGTAGACTGGCAGCCATAGAAGGTGAGAGAGTGACAAGGTGTTCTGGACGGTTGTCTAGTACTAAGCAAACCTGGTGGAGCAAGTCTTGTTTTGTCTTGTTAGCCTTACTTACATTTCTTCACAAGTGAATGTGGGAGGGTAATTCACAGGAGTTCTCAAAGAGAATAGCTGTTTTTTCTTGCAAGTTTCCCATTCCCTTGAATGGAGATTTTAATAGTATGTATCCGTGTGTGCTGTGCAAATGTGTATGTATGCTGTGTGTATGATTTCCTGTCCTTTTATAGGCTTGCTTTTCTCATAGCTTTTCACTGATGTGATTTCAAAGAAGAAAATGTTAAGTAAAATGTGAAAGAGGCTAAATAGGAATGTAACAGAAAATAAAAATATCAAAAGATTTGCCTCAGGTAATAGGTATTTAGCATTGATAGAATTCAAAATAAGCTGTGTAATGCAGCACTGGTAACATAGCTGGAAATAAGTAAGGCCTAACTAATGTCACAAAAGAATCTTAAAAAAAAATAGCAGGACAATTTAGTCCTTTTCTGTTCTACATGTAGACTCTAGAGATGTGAAATTTGTATGCTATGCTTTCCTTCTCTGGATGCAGTGAATCGCACCTAATTTGGCACAAATTTCTGCCTCTCTCACTTCTTCACTTCTTTGGATTCAGTTTAAGTTAAGAAATGGAATGTGCTAGATTACTCATAATGCTTTTAGCATTTCAAAAACCATCATCATGCTGAGATTTACCTTGGGCAGAAAATGAAAAGAGGTTAGGGAATGAAAAGATTCATAAGAAAATACATTAAAAGACCAGTATCCCCAATTAACAATCTTCCCATTGAATTTTGCCCATTGAGATAACTATGATTTTACTATGCAGTTATTTTCCTTATACAGTCATTGGAAAAGAGTATTGCTTTGGAGCACAATAAATGCATGATTTTTAAAATTTTTTGTTGTTGCATCTGATAAAATCAGAGAGAAAGCTTTTTAAGGCTGTATTTTTCCCTAAAATGCTTTATTCTAAGAGGGCATCCACAATAGAAGTTGCAAGGAGGGAAATGGCCAGTCTTTGCTGCTGCTTTTTTTTTTTTCCCCCCTGTGGAAAATCATACTTGAAGTATTGAAACTGGCAAGAAATCTTGCTAAGAGTGAGCTGATGTCACGGTTTAGGGTCAGGGCAGCCCCTTAGACCTAACAGACACTCTCTGTTAACCCCCCTCCCTCCCCAAAGAGGAAGAGAAAAGGAATAAGGGAGAGAGACTTGTGATTAGAAAAGGAAACCAGAACAGCTTTAATGATAATAATAATA
>JANIJG010009332.1:0-19119 GCA_024611175.1 Megaceryle torquata | reverse complement strand
GTGCTTGCAGCCCAGAAGGCCAATCACATCCTTGGCTGCATCAAAAGAAGTGTGGCCAGCAGATCGAGGGAAGTTTGCACAAATTGTTAGCATTTTTGCAACGTTAGCAGCATGTGTTCAAGTGGCCTGAAAGTGCCTTATTCTTTTGGGCTTGCATGCCTGATCTCATAACAGTGAGGAAATAATATGTCTGTATGTGTAGGTGGGTGAGATGCATCTAGATACGATAAGATGCAAGAGCTGGGAACAAAATGAACATGAAGACAACATTTTTAAAGCAATCAAATCCAGATGTCAAGCTCGCTGGGAAACTGGAAATCCTTTCTGTTACTTGAAAAATGGAAGAAAGAAATGGAAGGAAGGAGAAAAGTGGTTGAAAATTTGCACCAGCCTCTTTCCCTCATGCAAACAGTAATAGAGCAGTCAGATAATTAAGATGTATATGCCACATGACATTAAGCAGCCTTTTGTGAACTGTTAATTAAGATTTAATCAGTCACATATTTTATTCTTGGTGAATTATAAGATGAGTGTAAATTTCTTGTGGTGTTTCCCTATTCCCTGTTGAAGTATCTGAACATGATTTAGTGATCATAGCCTGATGCAGTAATAAAAACAGCCTAGAGAGACACCAGCTTGATATTTTGGGTAACAGTGAGTGTGATTCAGATGGGACAATTATAGATTAAGCTGCTACTTTCATTCTAAAACTTAAAATTATTA
The DNA here is from genome assembly GCA_024611175.1 of Megaceryle torquata. Taxonomy (NCBI): domain Eukaryota; kingdom Metazoa; phylum Chordata; class Aves; order Coraciiformes; family Cerylidae; genus Megaceryle; species Megaceryle torquata. Next base: position 18,396 of record JANIJG010009332.1, on the reverse strand, counting down.
TGCAAGTATGTATGAAGTTAGTGCATGTTAGAATCATCCTATGGTGCTTAACATAAGAATAAATGTAAAGTTCTTTCTCCAAATTCTTCATGTTATGAAGCACTAATTGGTTTTGTGCTTTTCTCATTACACTCAAACTACAGGATTCAGACCTTGGTTCTATACCACAAAAATAAATGCAGCTATAAGCTCTGCGAATAATTAAATAATGTTAAGCAAATAACACAGGTTTGGATTCAAATATACTTACATGGCTTTTCTTAAATGTATTTAGCATATGGAAGCCAGTGCTTCTCATTTCAAAATTTCTCCCACAAAATTAAAGTAGATGCCTATAAGATGAATAGATTGATACTGCTCTTTGTGAAGATTGTATGACTAGAGGCTTTACCAGCATCTGTTCAGTGTCTGTGAAATAGTAATGACGCATTTTATATGCTACTTCATGTTAACAATAATACTTTGTAAAGGTTTATAGTTTATAAACCTGAAGTATTTTTTCTATGCAGTGTTACACACTTTTTCATGTTGTGTCATGGCTGGACTTCTAACTTGGAAGCCTGGAGTACTTGAAATTCTAAGCCAAGAATTTCCTGAAAGACTGGGGTTTTTGGATACTTGTTTTCTGGGATATCCAATTCAAGATGCAATAGTATCAGCATTTTCAGGTGGAAGGGTTCATTGTCTTCTAAAAACAAAAACCCTTAAAATGTCTTGAGATGAGTATGTAAAATGTCTATGGTTCCAGGTTTTACAGAGCTCTTTCACCATCTACTTCACCACTATTGTGTGTATTTCCAGGTCATTTTTTCTTTAAAAAGACATTGAGCCCTTTGTCTGCCTTGGCTTGTGAGAAAGAGCACTTTTCCTGGTCAGACCTTGCGAGCCGTAACAGAGAACAGAGATTATCCTCTACACAGATCTAGTGACTAACTAAGAAATGTTATTCTGCAGAAAACCTGTTACCTGGTGCCAAAGAAACTTCAGCAGCGAATTGTCTCTTCACTTGCTCTGTCTTTTGATCGGCATCTTGGTCAGCTCTAAGCAACTTGTAACTTCCACGGGTTTTGCGGTGTGCTTCTTTATGCCTACAGCCAGAGCAGTAAAACCAGACACGAAGAAGTGACAGCTCTGTTCAGAAGCTATGAATGAGAAGGACCTGGGTAGTTTGAAGAGGAAGCCTGGAGAGAGATCCTCTTCCTGTATACACTTTTAACTGTGTGTGCAAGTGAGATGTGTTATGTGTATGCAGGAGAGAGACTAAGCTGCTGAACTAATTAATTTTCTCCTCTCATCTGTTCTTTGTTCATGCTGAAGTGATTTGCGCAGTGAATTTTGGCTGAGGAAGAATATTGGCAGGCTCCTGGTAATGATGTCTCTTAAAGTTCTACCCTTGTAAGGGTGATTAGAAAACTAGTAAACCACCTAAGCTACATTAGCTGTATTAGGTGGATCTATGCTAATTTTCTTCTGGTTTTAGAAGAAAGAAAGGGTTCACTAAATTGTTAGATATGGACAGTGCACTGCAGCAATAAAACCTTTTCCCACGAATTCATGCAAAGAAGATTATTGTCAAAATCTGTTACTAACAAATCAGTCTGTAGATAATTGCTACTGTATCCCTTAACTGAGTTTAAATCTTTATCAAATGATCCATTTTTAACTGTCCTATAGTGCATAGCACTTAAATTCTTCTTTATCCGATTAAAGTGTTTTAAGCTCCTATAGTGGCCTAATGCACATAATTGTTCTAATTCTGCTGAAGTGCTCTCAAATCTCTTTCACTCTGTTCAAGTACTTAAATTGTCTTTGTTCATGAAGAGTATCAGCTATTCAGAGTAGGCTTGAAATAATACATAGAATTCTATCTATGTGAATGGCTTTCAGATTGGATTTCTTTGATCTCAAGAGTGCTCACTCTGTATAGAGAGCACAAAAAGCTCTGAATTTGAAATAACTGTGTGTGTATATATATATGTATAAAAATCCAGGGCTGTCTTTCTAAAATCTAGCGCCTGCCTGTGTGTCTAGCTGCAGTGGAATAAGAGGGTCCTAAGGTCCAATTACTTGTTGTTTTTTTTTTTTTTTTCTTTTGTTTTGATAAACATTATGTTTGTTTCCTTTTGTCCAGTCATAATTACTTACCTTTTTCCCCCTTCTTCTAACCAGGCCACTGGTTCTGGCTGCTCACATCACTTGCCTGTTGTCATAATTTTCTTTCTAGAATATCATCTGTATCCTGCATTCAGTGCTGATAGTGAAGGCTAACGTTCACATATCCAACCTTACTGTGGGTCTAAGATCAGTACCACTGTCTGTGCCTAGCATGAAGTTGGATGCGAGTTAATGTACCCTGGTTTCCAGACAAGTTCTGCAGTGCTGCGGTGTGACTGCCACTTGGCAGGCACAGTAAGTTGTGCCTGTAAGATGCACTGCTGCTTTTTCAGCTTTGCTTCTGGTGTGTATTCTTTAAAACACAAGCTCTCTAGAGGGATTTCTATTTCTGAAGTCAGTTAAACTGAGGTTTGGCAACCACAGGAATGCACTGGGTTTTATTTTTCATCTCATATTAGAACTTGAATATGCTCAGGAGCCAAGAGATGTGCCTTTCCAAATTACAAAACATTGCTAGACATGTGATCAGTGACATCTGAGCAAAGGAAAAGGCATCTTGCCTTCTCATGAGCTTCTCTTTAAAAGAATCACAGCTTCTGGCCTTGCAGTAGCCATGATGTATATAATTCAAAATTATCCTTATTGTCTAGCAATCATGCCACAGGTAACTGGCTATGATATGTGGTGACTTTGTGGTGATAGTTCTGTGCAGTTCAATGCTGTAGAGGCAGTTGTCAAAAGTTGTCCCTAAACATGTATTCCATATCCAATTCTAACTGAAATGATTTACAGTTGTAATTAATTTACATTACTAGATAGAAAAAAAATCAAGATGCTTCCTCAAAGCTTTTGGAGTTTTGGTTCTAATATAATCTCTTTGGATCTTTTTCTGTTATGTTTAATGAATTAATATTGCTATGACTATCACATACTGTACAAATATCATTGGGGGAAAAGGTCTGTTAATACTGCTGGATCTACTCCAGGTTTAAACTATGAACACCCTATTCAATGTCTAAGTGATTTGCTACTTGGTTGAGTCTGGGGCATTGTTGTTTGTGAAGCAGTCTAACTGCATTAATATCTTAATGAACATGTAGCCCACTACATAACCCTCATATCCTGAAATACATGTTTGAATGTAGTAGTAATAGACAAGATACAGAAGTCATAAGAAAATTAATTACCTGCAGGACTACATACATGGTAGGACTAGAAAGACTAACCTTAGATTCCTTGTCTAGATTCCTCAGTAACAAGCCACTACATGCTGAAGATACTTTTCCATAATCATGTATAATCTTTCATCAAATGCATCTAATTATGCTAGCATACTTACTTCACTGAACAGCTATTCTTAGTCTCTGTACAACTTAAAAAATGACAGGTTCTAATTAACCCCTTTAAGTTTTTCAATTATCATCTTTAGCCCACTTCTTTTTGGTGGTGTTGGTTCAGACCAATGTGACTAATTTGTTGCTTTATTACTTTATATATTTCTGTGCTATGAAGCTTTTATGTAATCTGTTCTTGTCTTAACAGAATCTTGACTAAAGTGGATTTTAGAGCCTTTTGTTTTGGCGGGAGATAGGTTTATTATTATGAAAACACTTTATATACCAATTTAGACATCAACAAATATCTTATTTATTCAAGTAAGGTAGTAAGATTGAATTATGTTTCTATAAATTTTCTGTCCTTTCTTGGGTACATAATTTGTTTGGAGCGGTTTGTCATCATTGTTTTGCTCAGGCAAAATGTATTACAGTAAATTTACTGCTTTCTGCTGTGCTGCATTTCTTAAAACTCTTACCATGTGATATTTAGCTTGATTGAAAAGGAAATGATTTCTTTGTATTGAGGTTACATGGTACCACAGGCTAAGCTCAGTGAAAGTATAACATTTTAATACAGAGAAAGGCAGAAATGGTGTTCTGCTTAAAGGAAGTTCGGAGTTCAGTTTGCCTCTGGTATACGCTTACTGTTTCCCAATAAGATGATGGGCATGGGAACAGCCAACGGGATACTGCTTGTGATGTTGGTCACCTCTACTGCCAAGACAAACTGCTGGCTCATGTTCACTTTCCTGTCCATCAAGACTTGGACTGCTCTCTAGGTGGTGTAACTGCAAGTTGTTGTTCCTTTCCAAGTGCACACCCTTGCATTTTTGCCCTGCAGAGTATCAGGAATGTCTTCTTGTCCATTTCCCCAGCCTGCTTAGGTTCCTGTGAGTGGTGGCTTTGCCCTTGAATGTACTAACTGACTGTACCCTTCAACCCCCCCTGTTTGGTGTCATGAGATAGGACACTCCCTCATCTTCTCCAGGTCATTCACAAGGACGTTAAACAGGACAGGTCCCAGTACAGACCTGGTGGGTACTCCCTTTGCTACCATCTTCAAGGTGGCCCAGTAATCACTACTACCTGGACCTGATCATCTAACTAAATATTTTTATTTTTTTAAAATCTAGCTGTTCATCCACCTACCTACCTACCTACCCTGGCTGTAATGTCCTCCCTTGGATACAAGGAAACTGTGAGAGGCAGTGTTTAAAAGCCTTTCTACAGCTTTGGTAAATTGGCTTGATCAGGCACCATTTGGCCCTGCTCAGCCCCAGGTGGGCTCTTCCTAATCAACTCCCATGTTGGTCTCCAAGCCCAGTGTGTGCCTGGTGGGCTGGTCCTGCTGTGCTGAGGTCCTCAGTCCAGCTCCATGGCATCCAGCTCCACAGGTTGAGGGAGACTGGTGCTCTGGACTGGCCTTGGCCTTGCCCTGGGATCCCAGAAGTGGAGCTGAGGAGCCACTGCCCTCATGGTGGCTGTTCCCTGGTGGCTGCTCTGGCCCCTTAAGTGTGGTGTGAGTCCACAAGCCCTCTCCTGGCACAGGTGGAGTTCATGTTGGGCTGATGGGCCTTATTGGAGTTACTGCTGGGATGCCCTTGGCCCGGGGAGTAAGCTCCTGACAGCTGCACCATGTGGGCACCCGAGCCTCAGGTGCTTCCTATCAGAAGGGATTGGCTCCTGGCTCCCCAGGCTGTGAAGGGGCAGGCAGCACAGAGGCCATTTTGGGTGTGCTTCGGGGTCTTCCTCAGAGAGCTGGGCTGGGCAGACTTTGTGAACCCTGCAGAAACCACAGCACTGCTGAGTTACTGCTCACTTCTGGCTCAAGGTATTTATTTATGAAATCTTATTTATAGATGGAAAATCATATTGGGTTAGTATTCCTTGTGTGCTCTTTCTCTTCATGAGGTTCAGTGGCTTCTATCATATGTCATACTGTGTTTCCTCCTTGACCAAGCCTGTGGCCTCTCCCTTCTTCCCCACTTAAATTTTCTCCTGGTAGCAATTACTGCCTGGACACTGGAACTCACTCAACTGAGTCCAACAATAGGAGGCAAAATACCTTAAAGCATCTAAATGCTCTGAGATATGGCTTAGCTACAGAGTTCTGCTTCATCTGTCTTGCTAGGGGTGGGTTTGTCCTTGGTGGTTTTATTTTTGGGGTTTTTTTTGGTAAAAAAATTATATAATGCATGAATTTAGTCTTGTTATTTTCCACATTTGAACAACATTGTGCAACTGGAGTGATATGTGGTGACTCTATTTGGTAACTAAAAAATAAATTGCTCTAGAACTTGTGGCTCTTGGGAGCACTGGTGTTCTGTAGAAGTCCAACAGCTGCATGGTGGCTGCAGGAGCTGCGTCCTGTGTGTCTATCTCAGTAGCAGGACTCTCAGGGGTGATGGGGGTTGTTCAGTTTGTTTCTTTTATGGAAAAGTACAGAATATATTATCTCTGCATGGACTGAAAAAACAACTGAAGTAGAAAAGCAAAGATGCTTTGTGTTCTGGGATTGGACTGTATTCAAGAAACACGAGGCTCCTGCCACTAAATGCTTGTCTGATCTTGGTCAAAAGACTTCAGCTTCTTGTTTTAATTCTCTATTTGTAAACCTGTGATCATAGCATTTTCATTCTCTTACCCTCTACCTGTCCTTTAATTTATAAACTGTTGAGGGCAGGATCTGTTTATTTTGTTTTGAAGCACTGAATATACAGAGAGCCTCTGCCTTTCAGGTCTGCTAATGTTACTGTGATAACATCTAGCTTGTTAAAACATCTGAAAATACTGTCCCAGGTTTGATGTGAGAGTCCCTGCTATTATGAACTAGCAACCTGCAGGACAATGGCATGATGTGGCTTGTCCAAGGTCATGTGGATTCCAATTGATTTCGTAGTCTGTAACTTCTTGCTTCATTGGAAGTCTTGTCTTTTCAAGCAGTGGTGGCAAGTTAGGATTTAAGGCTTTTGCCCTGATATTATATGTTGATACTACCGCAGAAGAAAGAGTTTGCATCTTGCACTGGCTGATACTTTTTATTTTTAATGCATTCCCCTGGTTGCCTATATTGGTATCAATTAACTTCCTTTATTCCATGATGTACGGTATGTTTCTTCACTTTTAATTTTGGAAGTGTGAGACTAAGAGCTAGTTGTAAATAATGAAATGCAGGTGCCCAGGGATTGGACCCTATGCTCTATAGAGCTTTAAAAGTTCAATTCTGCTCACTCAGCTGGAGTTCAGGTGGTGAGGGAACTTGCATTCTTTCACCTTTATTTGAATCTTGTAAGATGGGAGCATATTCAAAAGTCTGAAAATGCTCAGTGGGTGCTTTTGTCACCTCATGCATTAGCAGGATGTTGAAGTATGTTTGGTATCTATTGATGTGTCTGTAGATATTTGGCTCCACCTGTTCCTATGACAAATATTTGTGGGTGTTAAGCCACTATTGTGGTCTAGTTGTCAAGTGTTGAGGAATTTCTTGCTAGTTGTTGCCTGAAGTAGGGCTAATGCAAGAAAGCTGAGGGATGATGTGTTAGATTTTTTTTCTTCTTCTTTTTTTACTTCAGTAGGTGGGGATCTGAGGACAAGGATCTCTGTCTTATGAGCTCAAAGTTTACATCTTAATGCATAAAGGAAATTCTCTTGGGAATTAATTACCCTCAGTATCACAAAGGTCTGAAAGACTGCAGTGTTAGAGTGTGAAAGCCGGGCAGACTTCCTGGGGGGGGGGGAATTAAAAAAATCAGAATCAGTAGCAGTTACCTTTAATAAGTTCACAAACAAACCATTCTAAGTGTGCAAGACAAAATTGTCATGTAAAATCTTTCCAAATTAAGGAAGGTACTGTGATTTATAGCAATTGAGACCCTAGGAAAACGTACCAGTATGACTCGATCTGTGAAAGAAGATGATGTCCTCCAAATAATGTCATCTTCTGAATATGAGAAGAGTTCGAGATGTGTATAGGGTTTGATAAATTGCTACATTTACTTAACCATAAGTCCTGTAATTTACAGGCCTGTGTGATCTGCGGTTTCTCATAGTCAAGAAACAGCTATAAGTTATGACAGTGCTTGGAGGAACCTTTGTATTTCATGACTTCAGAAATGTAAGAATCAGGAATGTATCTAAATTTATTTTTTTAGGTTGCCCAAAGAGCATGCAGTGCAGCACAAATGGTGACCCTGGTTAATTGCATCATCATTTGATAAAAGGATGTAATTAGCGCGTTTGAGTAAGGGCTGTGATAGTGGCAACCATTATTTACAGAGGACAGTCTGTGCCCCAGTACTGTCATGTCGTGGAATGATTGTAGAACTTGCTCATATCCCTGTCTTGGCATTTTGTGCTGTGAAACAGAGATGGATTTGTTTTATTTGTGACTGTTACAAATATTTTTGTGCCCCCTTACGTTGGACTGACTCTAGGCAATGCATTATTTGCGATTGAATTAAACAAGCTTTAGTTAACATTAGCAAAGAAAAAAAATGCATGTTAGTGATATCTGTGAAGCAAAATTCAAGGGGAAAAAACCAAAACTGCTCTGTTGACTTTCAATTATAATGATTCATACTTTGCCTGAAAGCCTGTTATAAATGTAGCCTTTAGAGGTCGACTTTCAAAGTGTTAGGTTGAATGTCTTTGTCAGTGATCTGGAGGAGGTGATGGAGTCAAGTTTGTGACACCAAATTGGGGTGTGGTTAATGAGCTCAAGTGCTGTCTTTCAGAGAGACCTAGAAAGGCTGGAGGAATAGAAATCTCATGGACTTTAACAGGGCAAATACAAATTCTGAACAGTTGAAATGGCCTAAACCCTGCAGCGGTACCAGCTGGGGACTGACTGACTGGGTAGCATCTCTGCTGAAGACTGGGGATTCTGGTGGGCAAATGGCTGAATGTGAGTCAACTGCATTTTCTGGTAGTGAAGATGATGAAGCAGCATCCTCTGCTGCATCAACTCAAGCACAGCCACTGGATCTAGGGAAACTGGTGTTCGCTTTTACCTGCCATGTATGAGAGCTAACCTGGAATACTGTATCCCATTGTTAGTTGTCTCAGTATGGGATAAGTGTAGGTAAACTCGAGTGAGTCCAAATGAGAGTCACCAAGGTATGTGGGGGGGGCAGGAGGTTGAAGAAGTCGAACTATGAGGAGAGGCTGAGAGAATTGCATTCGTTTTTCTGGAGAAGGCTAAGGAAAGACCTAGTAGCCTCATGGCTGTTCAACTGTTTGTAAGGAGTTACCGAAAAGATCGAGCTGAGCTCTTTTCAAGCGTATGGTGGGAGGATGAGAGACTAGTCAAAAAATTAAAAACTACTATGTTCCAACTGGGTATAAGGGAGGAGGTGGGGGGTAATCACTGTAGGAATAATTAAATTTTGGAACAAGATGCTCAGAGAGGCTTTAGAATAGCTATGCTTGGAGGTTTCAAAGATCTACCCAGTCTGACCCAGCCTGGAGATTGAGATCTCTTCTGACCTGAATGATTTTGTCTTGAGATGTCCTTGGAAATTATCATGAACACCTGCTGTATTTTTCTGATATGTGAGTGGAGCAATGTAGTTGCGCTCCTCTCATCTCCCCACTTACTTTTTTACTGCCGAGATACTGCTAAGTCTTGTAACAATTGCTACTATAACTTTTGCTTCGGCTAAAACTTGTAACAATTTTTGGAAGCTGAATGCTTCCTAGCTGCAGTTCTTTTTAATCCAAGTATCTAACTAGTTTCTAAGCAAAATTGTGACCTTGTCTATGGACTCTCTCCTGGTGATTTAAGCCTCTTAACTGTAATCCATATTTTTTAATAAAAACACATCCAAATGTATCTCTTGAAGGATTTTTTTTCTTTTTTAACTAGTGTTATGTGCAATGAGTTGGTGCCTCCCAGGCATGACATTGATCCAAATTTACTGTAGTTAATAAATTCAGTGACTTCCCAGGCATTATTTGCAACAGCAGAATAAGAAGCTGGTGACAGTTGTAGAATATTCATTAATTTTCTCTATTTGCCCCTCGAACTTCAGGTAAGGAGTGTTTGCATAACAATTTCATTTTATTCTGTTTAACCGGTACGGTTAAAAGAACTCACCAGTTTTTTTTCCCCTAAGAAGTCTTTTACAAAAATTAGGCATTTGATTGGGGAGTAGTAAAATGGGTGTTTAATTTGAGGATTCTTTATTTTTGCAGTAGAGGAAGCATTTTTGATAATAATGCTCTATCAGTAAAATTCGTGCAAGTTTTGTGAAACTTAAGTCATAACAAGCATAATGCAAGGTTGTTAAGAAGGTGTATTAATGGATGGTCTGGAATGTTAGCAGAGACTAATGGACAATAAAACCAGCAGGATTCTTGATGCAAAAGACAGTGTACGTGTCTGTATATTCAGGAAGAGAAAACTTGCATTGGTTATTGGAGCCTTTTAGCATAGTATTTGATGATATTGGAAAGGTGTTTAATGGGCCTAGTTACTTAATGTAAGTCCTTTACTCACAAGTCCAATACAAGAGAACACTTAAAAGCATACCTAAAATTTAGGTTTAAATTCCATTGACTTCAGTGGCGCTTAATACTTTGTCAGATTGAGAACCCAATTGTCTACATTTTTGAGTTAAATATCATTCAGTGTGCTAGATTCCATTTATCTGACACCCTAGAGCACTAATCCTGTTCAATTTTCAAAATACTGAGCAGTAGTCATTTGTCTGCATCCAAAGAACTTACTCATTTTGTATGTGTACAAAGAGAACAAAGCAAGGCTCCTGCGTGTAACCTCATTCAAGTGGAGAAGAACACGTGTCACTATAGTCAGTAGTTTTTCTACTTAAAATTTTTAATTCTGCTAACTTCAGAAGAACTGATGTTAAACGTGTGGTATGCACACAGTATTTGAATTGTGTATAATGATGAGAAGAGTGTTTTAAAGAGTCTTTTGTCTGTTTCTTCCTCAAAAAAAGCCAGCAGATTGACTAGGCTTTGCTGCTGTTACTGATCACAATAAAAAGACTAAATTGACACACTGTGTTATCTCTTCATCTTAAAGTGACCCCATTATAAACAGTGCTGTGCAAACAGCTGTGACCTTTAGCTGTTCCTCGGCATTGAAGGTGGTCTAAACATAGACTTTTGTCTCAAGTTTGGAGTAATAAGAACTACATTTTTCTGTCTTGAAGTTGGTGGTGTTTGCATGGGGCAAGGTCTATATTTTTGTTACACCTTTGCACAAAACCAGTATTTCTTACAATAGTAAGGAAAACAATGATGATAGGTAACGATTCCTAGGTTGTTGGTTTTTTTTTTCCAATTCAAAGTGAATCTCTCTGTAGATCTCCCTTGTCCTGCAAAATTCAAGCTTCACCTCAACAAACTGATTGTTGAAAGGAAAGAACAACGTTGATATTTTGGTGTTCTCCACATCATGTCTCTGCTCAACCTTTTAGTCAAGATCCATAAGCTTGATCCAGCCAACTTTGCATAGCTCTTAATAGACCAAGCAGACAGGGCTGTATTTGTGGATGCTCCAGCTCTGACTTCCTCAGCACATGAATCTCATCCTGATGGACCGAGTTGAAAAGTAGGGTCCAAGCAGAATTCTTGGCTTAGACTCTTGGAGGTTTTCTCTTTCCAGTGTAAATTTTTAAGGCCCTAGCACAGGCTTCTGGTGCCCGTGAACAGGAAGGGGAGATTTCAACCCACTGTAAGTGAAGTCAGCAGACAATCTTACAGCACAATCTGTGATGATATCTAACGGTGCTGCATCACTTGAGATGTCCAAGGCTTGTGTGCTTTGGCATAGAAAGAGGTCCAGATACAGGCCCTAGGCAGAAGCTATTTTTGACCTCAAAACCAGGGAATCTGTTGAGCAATCCACCTGTGAGTCAGTTTACAGCATTTAAGAGGTGGAAGGAGCAGAATAATTAAAAATGTCTGACAAAAAAAATCTCAAAATTATCTAAACAAAATTAAAAGGGCAGAAAGAGCTTTCTGCTGGCACAGGTGGATTTCTGATGCTTCATGCATTTCAAGGGGGATATTTTGACACCTGGCCAAACACAGAGCAGTCAAGTTGTAAATGCAGATTAAGTGCTCTAACAACAGTCGTAGGTCTCTCCTTTGTCTTTCAAATGCCTGAGATCCATTGAAAACAAAATAGGAAACAACAAATACTGGTCCTGAGTAATAACAATATTCATTGAGGAGGTTCAGCTTGTACATACAGAGCATTAATTTGAGAGGAAAGCTGTGCTGCTTCCAACATGGAAGGGGTGTTATTTACCTGCTTTTCAGTTGTGTTTTACTATTAACTGTAGTGTTTTGCTCAGTGCTCCCAAGTTTCAACACATTTTTGTTTGCTTTTATATTAAGCCTTGCTTAACAATTTATTCTTGAGAATCAGATTTCTCAAGGGTATTTTCCTTCGGGATATATCTTGTTTTTTTAAGTAAAAGAACTTTGTGTGTCAGGAAGATTGTACAGCACAATTTCTCAGGAGGAACTGATTAAAAGGGAAGGAGTTATTACAGCTGCAGTTTCTTAATATTTCTTTATTTCCAGAGACAACATGATTTACTGAGTGGGGCACTGAGATGACAGAAGACCAGGTTTCTCTTTGCTCTTCTGCTGATGATCTGCTTTATGTCCTTGAGCAAGTCACTTCCTCACACTTGGTTTGTCATGTCTCGTTAGATATAAACTCATCAGACCTTAGGCTGTCTCTTGCCATGTGTTTGAACAGTAGCTAGAACGGTGATGACACCATGTGTTCAGCCAGGTTTTCTGAGCTCAAGAAGGGTCTTGATAATGCACATTTACCCTCTTTCTAAAGATGCATTGATGCAACCATATTGTAACATAAGGATACTGAGTGAAGGTGGGGAAAAAATGGGCAACTAGCTTGCTGGAAGCATGGAATTTTAGCATTTTGTATATCCTGAATATCTAAAGGTACTTCAGGATTGGCTTCACTGAAAGAAACCAGATCAATGGCACGTTGGTAACAATATTTGATGTTTAATTATCTGAATAATTACTTGAGAGATGAATAGATGCTTGGCCTTTAGGTCTGCTCAGTTAGCTGTTAAGATATCTGAAAGACTTTTATTCCACTTCTGTTTGAAAAAAAGTCTCAACGTATTTAGATCTTTGAGATACTAGCAGTAGGAACTAATGTATTAACGTGTACAGTTGTTAAATAATCCCAGGATATGGTTTATTTTGTATTTTTTAGTCAGACTGGTAATTAGAATTCAAAGATTGAATCATCATTTGGAAAAACATTTTTCTTTTACACTTTCTGGTGGAAGGGGGAAAGAGAAAAAGCTCATGAATTAAGATACTATTAAAGGTCATAAATGTAATAATATTTTAACGATGAAAGCTGTTTGAAATTCATAGGACTTAAAATCACGTAGATTTTTCTCTATACTCTGAGGAAGAAAATTAATGTAGGACAGTGTTGTTTGATCCTGGGTGTGGTGGATCCCAATGGGAAGGGATCCCTTTGTTGCTGTTTCTTTCTATCCTTTTTAGCTGAAGATTTTTCTTCTTTCTTGAATCAGTTTTGTTTGGCCATTGCTTTGGGGAGAAATAGAATCTATCTTATTTGTGTGAAGTAAGAACTTTTGTGTTCTTTGTATGCCAGTGTTCACCTACACTTGCTTTCATCAACCATCTTTGAGTGAAATAGTGCATCTTGGAATGTAGGTATGCAGTACCTAAAAAAGAATAGCTGTTGCTGAGTACTAAGTACTATCAGTTCAGAGGGTGGGAGGGGCCATTTGATATATTCAGAATCTCTAGGTAGTGATACTCTCATGACTTTGAAATACATTCCATGGTGAAATTAATTTTTTTTATAGCTCTTCTGTGAGCAGCTTCACACCTGCTGTCAGCTCATGCTAGAAGTGAAGTATTTGTCTTAAGAATTTCCTTGTACTGAAAATTCTGTTATGTTGTTACAGAGCAATGATGGAGTAAGTTTATGTACCTTTGATAAGAACATGACAGCAGTGCTCTTCAGATTAGGAGTTTTAGCCATGATAATAGGCTGACACATATTAATAGCAATATTCACTAAACAGCAGCATTCCTTTTTTCGTTACCTTCCAAGTCTAAATATCAAGATCCAGCTGCTCTACTTGAAAATACCATATGCAGGGAAAGAACCATCCAGTGTAAGGGGAGAAGGTTAAAGAGAACATAGACTACTGGGTTACAGAAAGCATAGATGGAACAAAAAAAATCACTATTGCTAGATAGAATGCCACAAGGCAAATACAGATGAAAAAGAAATGGCCCTTGGAAAACAAAGAGGGGAGTTGCCACTTCACCCCATTCCTTGCAGAAAGAACCCTTCTGATTTGAGTTGGTTTTATGTCTGAGAAGTGACACTGAATGTGAACAAAAGCATGATGCCCAGTTGAACTTCATCTCTGCAGTTTTATTTGCTGTTGTTGTGCTTGTTATTTTCATGCTTTAATCACTCGATGCCTTCAAAAAGCAGCAGTGGGCTGTTCTTCCATCCTGGGGTGCAATCATGCGTAGACCTGGACTCTTCCCAGGGATGAACTTCACTCATTCTTTTTGCCTTCTTCCCCAAAATCCAATGCTAGGGATTTATTGTATTTACCAGCTGACCCATGGATAAGTGCTAGTATAGTGTCAAAGGGCACAGCAAAGGTGCTGTGTGTCGTATTCGATGCTTTAACCTGCAGGTGTCAATCTTGGTTAATTTTGTCAGTTCTTAAGGTGCTATTGAAACTCCTGGTATTGTAGCTTGTGGGTCAGGTTTTTTAGCCGTGCAAGTTCTTCATTGCTGAAATTTTTTTGGTGGATGCAGAGCTGTACCAGAGCGTGTGCTTCTATTTCATCACAATGAGAATCTGTATTACTTGAAAATAAGAGATTTCTGAGCCATTGCACAGAAGGTTGGAGTTTTTAGTACTGGATCTTAAAGTATTTGGCCCATGAGAGTATAAATGAACAAAACTATTCCACACCTTAGGGCAATGGTTTTTTTACTGGTCCTGACTCTACGATGTTATTATTGCTTAATGAGGAGCTAATGTAATTTCAAATGAAGCCACGTGGCTGTTGGATAGAACTAGTATTTTATTTCCCTTGTGACAAAATATACTCTCTTCAATTAAAATCCAGGAAGTAAAATTAATACAAATGAAAAAATTTGCAAAAATTAGTGTCAAGACTGAAGCATTTTATTATGTGTATATAAATTACTTGGATAATGAGATTGAAAGCAAGTTATTGGAGTATCTGGGCAATCCATGAACTCAGTGGAGACCACTTAAACACAAATCTGTAGAGGCAGTAGAAAGAAGGGGATCATCTTAACTGTTCTGACACTTTCTTTTCCACTGAGTTACTAAGTACAAAGCCTGAGCACTAGAATCTAGAACAGTTTAGCAGCGAAATTGCATAAACTGAGAGATGAGGGAGTCTGTTTTGAAGCCAGCTGTAGCTGCCTTCTGTGGTGGATGTGCAGAGCCCTATTCCTGTAGCATGCTTTTGGCAATTCTAACACGGGCTTGGATTAACCTGTTTGTCTAGATGAGGTGTCCATGACAGGGATTTCTACTTGTGCCCTATCTCCACTTTCAGTTCTTATGTAGGAATGGTTCCTCCTTAGAAAATGGTCTTCTTGAGGCTGGCAGCACAGCTGCTTTGTTCTTCTGCCACTTCTGTTACTTGTAGCCTCCAAAAGATAACTATTCTTCTGGAATGGAGTGAATAAATTTCACTCCTTAAATTTAGGGTCGGAGCCACCAGCAGTTTAGCAGACCAGCAGCAGGAAGGAATAATTTGGAAGCAGGAGGATTTGCAGAGAGACAAACCACTCAGTTTGCATGTTAAGCTCAAATACTCTGCCTTCTTGATTTGAACTTACCAAAGCATCCATTTAAGGTCTCTGTTCATTACAGAATTACAAGGGAGGAGTGTTTGACAGTACTTAGGTGAACCCCATTTACCTCATGGCTAGAAAACAAATCTAAAAGGTGAGTACTGCAGTTGAAAATAGAATAATTTTGATTAGAGGAGATGCTCTGACGGTCTCTCTACTTGTACTTTTCAAGGACAGGTGGTTCATCTGCCTTTTTCCAGTAATCAGGGTGGTTCTTTGGTATTGATGAACTTTGAGGTGGTGGAGAGCAATCTCAGAATGACTGCTCTCCCCATATGCTCAGAGTCATCCCATCTGATACCATAGGCTTGTATGAATAATTGACTTGAGCGCTCCCTCCCTGCTCTGTCTACTGTGGGTAATGTCCCACCTCTACAGACCCTGCTTAGTGATCAGGTGAAGACAGATATGAGCTTGTATCCTACTGCAGAAGAGTTCTGTGTCTACACAGTCATATTTGTATTAAAGCTGCGTGCTATGGGTTGGGGAAGGAAAGAACAGATGAGGATGCTAGGCTGTGGCTGTCACATCATGTGCTATGGGATATTAATGAGTGGACCTCAGTCTGACCAATCTCCAGCTGTGGCTACTCAGAAGAGTGAAAAATTAAGCACTGCGGGATAATGAAATATTAAACCAGACAAAAGGTAAGTCCAGTCCCTGATCTAGCAATTTTTTAATATAAACAACTAGATTTTATTCAGTGTTGTAGCAATGGCTATTCTTTCCACCCTTTATAGTGGTCTCGTTCCTCTCAGTGCTTTAATCATTGGCCTTGGGATTGCTTTCTCATCCCATTCTGATGTGGGAACATTTACTTAGGGTGTGAGTAGAATAGCTTTTACAGAAGCACTAGGGAAAACTCACATTAGGAATTACCTATGGCTGGCAGTGTGAGGAATTGTTAGCAAGAGCAGTTTTGTTATGTAGACCCGTACTTTCAAGCTGGTCATTCATCCATCTAATTGGTGAGTTGTTCAGTGGAAGCATGCTCTTAAAGCCCTATGGGGTGAGAATAAATACCCACATAAATTTCCCTGGTTTAAGGTACTTAACCTGGAGTTAACTGGAACAGGCATTGTCCCAGCTGTGGCCTAGAAAAGGCACTAAAAGAATCTTGCATTTTTCCATGTCCATCATTTCTATCAGTAGCATGGCTTCCCCTCTGCTTTTGTGATGGAATAATATTTTTCCTCATGGTAAAATGACTAAGTTGTATACTGCTGTGAAACTGGGTATCCAAGTCCCCATGGAAACTCTGAAAAATCTTCTACAAAAATTTTATTCATGGAAATTTTCTTACAAGACTGATCTCATAGCTATTGTCCTTTCAGAAACTGGTGAAATGTTACGTGTTATAGTAACACGTATAGTATAGAGTGGTCCTGTTGCTGGTTTTTTTTATGGTTTGCTGATATGAGTTGTTTATTTCAACATGATCTATGAGAGGGTGTCTTCTCAATTAAAATCAAGATATCCAAATATTAGGGGGGATACATATCTTCAATCAAACTGTCCTGGCTTTGAAACTTCCCAACAGAAATGATGTGCCTCAAACAGCAGTTTGGGGAAGAATATTGCTCTTTTTGGCCTGCTGCTTAAAAGAATCACAGAATATTCATGGTTGGAAAGGAAGTCCTAGATCACCATACCCATAACACCAACCCCACCCCCCCCCCCCACCCCCCCACCCCCCACCCCACCACCCCCCCCCCCACCACCCACCACCCAGCACCCCAGCACCCACCACCCAGCAGCCACCACCCCAGCACCCACCACCCCATGTTTAGGGGCATCCTGGTCATGGCCAGGCCTAGAGAGCGGTGGGAGTGGAGATAACTCCAGTTGGTGGCCGGTCACAAGTGGTGACCCCCCCCTCACCCCCAGGGCTCGGTACTGGGACCAGTTCTACTCAATATCTTCAATGGGTTGGGTGAGGGGATGGAGGAGTTGGAGGTGACGCTGAGATGGGTGGGAGTTGATTGGTTGGAGGGGGGGGGAGGGTCTCCAGAGGGAGCTGCACAGGCCGGATTGGTGGGATGAGGTCAATGGGTTGAGGTCCATGGGATGAGGTCCATGGGATGAGGTCAATGGGTTGAGGTCCATGGGATGAGGTCAATGGGTTGAGGTCAATGGGATGAGGCCAATGGAAGGAGGTCAATGGGATGAGGACCATGGGATGAGATCAATGGGATGAAGTCAATGGGATGAGGCCAATGGAAGGAGGTCAATAGGATGAGGTCCATGGGATGAGGTCAATGGGCTGAGGTCTATGGGCTGAGGTCAATGGGATGAGGTCCATGGGATGAGGTCCATGGGATGAGGTCCATGGGAGGAGGTCAATGGCATGAGGTCCATGGGATGAGGTCCATGGGCTGAGGTCCATGGGAGGAGGTCAATGGGCTGAGGTCAATGGGATGAGGTCCATGGGTTGAGGTCAATGGGATGAGGTCCATGGGTTGAGGTCCATGGGATGAGGTCCATGGGAGGAGGTCAATGGGTTGAGGTCAATGCAATGAGGTCCATGGGCTGAGGTCCATGGGTTGAGGTCCCACCAGGCCAAGGCTCCTGCCCCTGGGTCCCCACACCCCCCTGAGATGCTCCAGCTGGGGCAGAGCAGCTGGAAAGGCCCTGGGGGGGTTGGTGGACGCGCGGCTGGAGATGGGGCAGAAGATGGAGAACGTGGCCCCAGCAGCCTGGCTGGAGTCAGCACTGGTGGGACCAGTGCAGGGAGCGTCCCCCTGGGCTGGGCGCTGGGGGGAGGAGGCCCCTGGAGCCCTGGGGGTGGGGTTGGGCCCCCCAGCCCCAGAAGGACCTGGAGGGGCTGGAGCGTGGCCGGGGAAGGGCAAAGGGGCTGGAGAAGGTGGAGGAGAAGGTGAAAGATCTGGAGAACTTGTGAGGAACATCTGAGGGACCTGGGGATGGTTCAGGAGCAGAGGGGGCTCAGGAGAGACCTCCCGACTCCCACCAGCTCCTGCCAGGAGGGTGGGCTGAGCTGGGGGGTGACATCTCCAGTCCCCACCC
>JANIJG010009331.1:9843-30543 GCA_024611175.1 Megaceryle torquata | reverse complement strand
GAGGCCCCATCCTTGGAGGTTTTTAAGACCAGGCTGGATGGGGCTCTGAGCAACCTGCTCTAGTGGGAGGTGTCCCTACCATTGGCAGGGGGGTTGGAACTGGATGAGCTTTAAGGTCCCTTCCAACCCGGACAATTCCACGACTCTGTGATTTTATCTCCTTCCAAAGCCAGCTTACTGCACGTTAGCATCGGTGAGAATGTAAATCTGTGAACAGTAAGGTATGCTGATACACAGCCCCTAAGATACAGCTGACTAAACACCCTAAGTGCCATTCAGTGCCATTGCCACCTCTGCCCACACTAAGAACACCAAAGACTGTACAACCACAGGGCTATGGCAGTAACAGTTCTACACTACAATGGCTCAGTGAACTGCGTACTGGGTTTTGCAGTAGTATGTTCTGTGTGCACGTGTGTCGTTGCACATGCAAATGTTTGCATGTGCACATGTGTAGAGATGGGTATTTGCCTACCCTGCATCAATATGAAGTCTTCAAAGAGATTAATTTTAATAATGACTGAACATTTAAAAATAGATTTCAAAGGACTTCTCATGATACAAATGACAGGAGAAATTTCTTCTTCTCAAATTCCAGCACAGGTTGGATCTTTAAAAGAGCCTCGGGGTCTAATGTACATGGCAGAGATAGAGGAGCTAGCTCCAAGTGAGCCCAGAGCAGGTGTACAACTCAATATAGCCCTGTTGGCACGGAGCTCTGCACTTCTCAGCAGAGTCAATTGTCATGCACAGAGCTCCACACTGAAGCTGCTAAACTGCCTTTGCCATTGACTACAATGAGCTTCTCTAAAGCTGAGCACAAACTCAATGTCAACAGGACCAGATCAATGCTAAAGCTTCTGAATATCCAGTCTCAGGCTCCTGCAAACTTCTCTTGCCGTTGCTGAACTTCGTGCAGAATCGCTACTAAGCGACTACAAAGCCCTTTCAATTAGGAATGAGAATTTACCACTGTGGGGATTAGCCTTATATTTTAGTTTGCTTTAAATATAACAAAAGTCTTCAGCTTCCAAGCCTGATCTTAGCAGGGTTCCTCTTGGACCCTACTTGCTTAGATCATGTCCAGAAAGAACTCACCTTTTTTCCAGCACTCTGGAGCTAACTAAATGACTTTGTTAGTATTACTCAGCAGGGAGAGTAGCTCAACTGTTATGCCACAGGTTTAGCTCTGCTACTGTAAAAATGGATTGAAGCAACAACTGTATACATGCAAATTATTTTTCCTGAGAAAATCTGGACCACTGTCAAATGCAAAGTCACATCTTCAAGAAGAAAGCACGAGGGTCAGTGTTACAACAGAGGAACCTTATCATAGACAGCTATGAGTCTGAAGAGGCCTCCATGGTTGTGGTTACTAACCAAGCAAAGAGGAGCATCTGCAGGTGCTGCAGTTGAAGCAACTCTAGCTTATACATCTATAGTGAGGTAATGTTTGTACTTCATTTAACATTAGTTAGATCATTACTGAATTTAGGTGGTCAGTACCAGTACCAATGTTAAAATGTGAATCTGCCAATCTGGAAATGGTTCAGAGAACAGCTACATTCAGGGCTTGGAAATCTGCCTTAGAGTGAAAAGCTTAAGCACTTAATCTATTTATTTTATCAAAGAGAAGCTTAAGATGTGACCTGATTATGATTTGTTAAGTTGTTACACGTGCAGACTCCTCAGATTAGACACCATTTACTCCAGCAGAGAAATGCAGGGCTAGATCCAAGCGCTGGGAACAAGGGGATGGGATAAATTTTTGAGTGAAATGAATTAACCATTTTGATAACCTAGGAAAGGGTAAGACAGACTGATCTTTTTTTTTTTTATTGTATTTTTTTTTGATACATTAGTCATAAAGCATTGTCCCATTAGGTACTGACCTGATGAAATTATATGTTATCAGAAGAAAGAACTGTCCTTATCACCCAAGGACATAACGCTGCCTTCACATTATGGTGGCATTTTCACTTCAGGCTGCAAATCAATCAACACAATCTACTGGGCAATTACGTGCCAGTAAGGAGCTGTCAAAGAAAGAAGGCAACAGCATTATCTCTACCATATTCTGTCTAAAATCAATTGCACTTAGAAGCACCGACACGGAGATGCAGATACACAAAGCTGCACACACACATGAAGAAAACAAAAACAACAAAATGAAGATGTTTTCTTTCCAGTCTTGAAATATTACAACTTTGCTCACTATGAAACTCCCTGGCCTAAAGAACAATGTGAGAGATCTAAAAATGTAAACAGCAAGACTCCTAACTTCTAAAGGCCCTGGCACCTTTTCTTTCCTTTCTCTGTATCAATATCAGTTGAATATGGTGATCACCAGGTACCATAAAGCAGTGTGACACCTCAGGAAGCTGCACATTTCAGTTTCTCTGTTTGCCTCCATTAGAGCAGCAGCAAGAAAAAACATTTCACTCTTGAACTCTTCTGCATCACTAAGATTTGCTTTGACAAAATAGCTCCATCTTCCATCGAAACTCACATTCCCTGCTCAGAACAACTGCCAAAGAGGATATCAGAAGGCAATAAATAGCACAATGCATTAAAAAAATAAAGCCAATGTAATTGGTTTTGATGTGATTCTTAGGCTAAAACCACACCAAGAAGTCTGAAGAAATGTAAAAATGTTCTGAAAGGTGAGATCCTGCTTGGCTGCTTAGAATATATTTTGTTATTTATGCAGGACACTATAAAAAATATTATGAGATTTGACTGCACAGAACTAATACTCTTACCCATGTTGGGTAAACCACCATTTTTATATCTCCGTATGGCATTCAGTATTTCCTTTACTATTTTTCTTTTCAATTGAAAAACAAAGAAAATTCATGAGCATTAGACTGTGACTGAAAAGTTAAAATTGAATTGTGTTGAGAAGTCAGCATAAAACTTGAAAGTCAGGAAGAGAATTGGCTACCAATCTTAAGAAGCAACAAAACAATGAAATAAAAATGCTGTGTTATCAAGGATACAATAATGCAAACCAGGGAGTAACTACAGCACAATGTGCATCCCTTGAAGAGTAAGAGATTTTAAAGGATAGTAGGGAAGCATAAGAGAGCTAACATTTTATTGTGTCTTTATGCTTCTAGATACACACAGTACAGAACTGAGCTGGGAGCTTCAGGACTGACAACTATCAAAGGGCTATCAAATTGTATGGCATTTACTCCTTAGCTAATTACAGTTCGTCCTGTTCTATGAATTTAGTGTTCTTGGAACACTAGGTAAGGTTGGTGACACTAAAAAAAAAAAAGACTGAGATTTAAGTAGACAGTAAGTACTTCTGAAGCAGTCTGAAGCACAATTCTTGATACAGCAACAAAGTTCATAGCATATGTTTGCTCCTCTGACCTCATTCACCCTAAAGAAGGAATTGTTTCCCTTTATTATGTAATAATTTCAGTTCCCCTGCTGCTCTCATCTAGCCATTTACCAGCTTGTGACTACAGGTGCACTCCTCAGAACAGGAGCCACAAAGTGTGCACGGCTCTTTCCACTGCCCCTTCTCTGCCTGCCAGCAGGTGATGTAGCACACTGCCACACTGCAGTTCAGACAGTAAGATTTTACGGAGGATGATACAGCACCATTAAAAGTGCATTAAAAAACATACCTCTGGCTCCAAAGTTGTGGTGTACCTCACTCAATAAATCACAAGTGACAGGTCTTTCACTTTACTAATGGGCCTGTTGTGTGAGATTGTGCTGCTGCTTCACTGCCCCTGTGAAATTCAGTTTAACTTTCTAATGCTCATGTTGTTGCTGCCTTTGGAGTTGCAGCAAGATTACTGATGGTGTGATTAACCATCTTCATCTCTAATGGTCATGGGAGAAAGATATTTAAATGAATGAAGTGTTTTAACTGGTTTATGAACCTCTCAAAGACTGCATTTTCCATTCAGATCTCAGATTTATGCAAAAGAGACATGACATCTTCTGTCAGGATGCCAATGATCTAACTGCTTCATCTTTGTTTCAGCAGAGACACGAAATATTGTCTTCCTCATGCATTAGTTCTGAACAGAAAGTGAAAACCGAAGTTACACGTGGTACGACTGCTAAATAGAGGATTAAAGGTTTCCTCTCCGTCCTTGATTTACTTTCAATGTGAAGACGTGTTAGAATTCTGTCTTGAGTTGAAGGGAAGCTACAATGGAAAACAAACAGCACAATTACTAATAAAAACAATTATGCAAACCGTGTTTCTAGAGTGCTGTTATCTGGAGAATTATTCCATATTGCTCATCTTTGGATAACTCCCTTCAGATGATCTACCCTGCACCATCTTCAACTCTAACACATTTCCTGATGGGATTCCAGTCATAAAAAGATGACACCTGAAATGGAGATGTACCATTTCTCTTAAACATGTTAAGCTCCAGTGTTTAATCATCTATTTTTAATGCTTTATTTTTAGGTTTTTTGTGATTTTGGCCCTTTGGTTCTCTCTTTCATGTCTAAAAATAAAGCACCCAGTACACAACATTTTTTTTTTCAGAAAAGATACTTAGAATTATTAAATTATAAACTTATCTTTTTCTTCTTTAAATAAGCTAAATCTTTTTCCTTTAGAAAAAGTCACCAGGATATCTGAGAACAAAGGAAGATGTTCCAGTGGATTTCTTGATCACGTGGTGTTCCATACACCATCCAACTAAGATGTCTGTAAGTTATTCTTAGAAAGCATGATAAAGCATCACTTAAAAACACACAAGTGCACCCCTGTTACGTAGGCTGCTTTCCACTGAATAAGAAACTAATACACCAAATATTTAGTTGCCATATCGCTGGGAAGTTGATCCAATAACATTGATAGAAGATTGGAGTAGTACTTTGATGCTCTGTCCTGAAACAGTGTCATGCAGGTTAATCATTTCTGTGCTCCACAAGCAGAACATAATAATCATGCTCAAGACTGCACTGAGATTTGGTAGAGAACTGCCAAGATAAACTGAACTGTCAACTCCCTACACTGTCTATCTGCATCTCTTATGAATGTCAGGGCAAGGTCAACTTAAACTCATTTTTACTTTTATCTGCAGACATCTTAAACTTTTTAAGATCTTCCCAGGAATCTTCGAAGAAAGATACAATAGCTAAGACATTTTTATCCTCTACTTCCTGGAAGAAAAATTAATAAATAAATAACTAAACAAACAATGGCCTATTTGTGAACGGGCCCTGTGGCAGGGACGCCGCTGTCCTTTTTAGCTTTGATGCTTGATGATCTGTGACACCCCCTGCTTATCTCCATCTAGCAAAGGCCAAAAGGGGAGAAATAAGATTGTCTGCATTGACCTCCACAGGCGAGCAACACTTTGCAACACTCAGTGTGACTGAATCTCATGCTTCAGGGCTTCAGCCAGATGTTGGAGAGGTCAGGAACAAACGCTACTCTGCAGCTCACTCTGTTCAGAGAGGCCTTCCCATGGACCATCAGAGACTAACATCAGGTTCAAAGCAGATATGAGATGAAGTGATCCACTGTTCAAAAACTGCAAGAGGAATCTGCCTTTGAGATACCTGACGGGTATGTGACCAGTTCATATGCTCAAGGCATTACCAGTCGCCATACCATTCCAACACGGAAAGGCTTCCTGCCTTGGATGAGCAAAGGCCTTTGGTCTGAATCCCTTTTCCTCCTCTCAGTAGGTCTTCCCTGGGGCCACTGGGATATATATTCTGCAACCTGGACGGTACAGAAGGCTCAAATATTTACCAGTAAGTATGTCACTCTTGATTACTGCTTATGACATGCAGTGTCCTGAGGACTAAAATACTTTCATTATATTTTCTGGGTAAAATGTATTGCCTGTGACATAGAGGAGGAGGTTAGCACAGCTTATCTACAGGTCCTTTCCTGGCCTTACTATGAAACTTTGATATGAACTACCATTTTTTCAAAGGGGCTAAACCCAAAGATTATTTTTTGCTATCAGTGCAGGTTTCTTTATTATTACCATGCATGTGTAGACATACATCCGTGTACATATGGACTGTATATACATAGATGCACAGCTGTATCCTCACACACACTAACATATAAAGGCAATTAGACAACATATATACTACTTTTTTTTTTTTTTTTTTTTTTAATGAATTGGTTTTCTTGTTTCTGGGCCAGCTTAACCCAAAGGAAAAACATGAAGTAAATTGCCTGTGGGTTTGCTCTCAAACAGCTCTCTGTGCTGGACAGGAGGGTGAGACTATGAATCATCCACTGGTCATCCACTCAGATCGAAACAATAATTGTCTTGAGCATCCAGCACCACTGCTAGAGTTCAGGAACTGTGTTCCTATTACATGCCTCTGTTTAAAGAGGTTTAAGAAAAGAAAAGAAAAAAAAAAAAAAAGGCATTAAGTGCAGTTGCTTTAGGCCAAATTTGGGGTTGAAAGGAACCAATTCAGAAGGAAACATGCTGAACAAATTAACTCCCTTCCAGTATTCCACTTAGCCATTTTAATTAATGTGAACATTGATAAGTGAAAAGTCAGCTAGTTAGGGTTGTTTATTCTGAGCTTGCAACTGAACAGGAAGGGTCAATTACAGAACCATAAGCAACGAAATGTGTGTGAAATGGTTCTTAACAGCATAAAACTATTATTTTTAAGTGGTCCATTCAAAGCATCATCACTGAATACTTTTTGCCTTTAGATTTTGAATGAAACCTGGCAATTGATTTGTCTACACCATTTCCTTACTCAGGAGGTAAAAACCACAAGATTTTTACCAAGCTGGTGAGCAGCCTGCTCTACAGAACCAAAAGTAGACAAGAATGCTAAACCAGATCTTTCTAACACAAAGAAAAGGAATGAGTCATTTGCCCTAAGAAAGCACAAAAGGAGAATGGAAACAGGTCACAGAATACAATCCCAGTCCATTGTCTGTGGAACTGATTTGTTTGCACTCGAAGTATCTACAGAGCTATTAGCAGTGGCACACTTTAAAAAAATAAATTAGGAATTCACACTGTATTCCTCTCAGAGGACTGAGTTTTCACATCTCCTTTTTGTTATTTTTTCAGACTTTTTTTTCCTTGTATTTATGAATATATGTAACATCAAACAGTTCAAGTTTCAGGCCTTGACCTGCAAGGTAAAATTAATGAGTTAACAGCACTTTTTACATATGTTTACATATGCTCAGGTCCTTCTCAATGATCGTGCTTTCAGTCCAGAATAACACTACTTGCTAAGAAACTGTAAAATACACAATAGAATTAATGAAAGCTACATATAAAATGTCTATATTCACCTTGACAGTTACTGAGATTAATGCTGATGAGAAGTCCTCCTATCACTGCATACAACACTCTATTCTTTATGATGTCTTGCAAGATAGACTTAAAGTTACTTTGCTAAATATTACATAACAAGAAAATCCTTTTAGCTTTTGTTTGCAATCTATACTTCACTTAGACATCTTAAAATCACAAACGCCATCCACAGAGAGGGATTTAAAAATCATTACTTTAGAATACTTGTTTAATAGAAAGTGATGGCTTAAATGCTACAATATGTTCCTTAAATATCTTCACATTAAATGGTAATTGAACAAAAAGCTGCCTGGCCCTCTTCAAGGGCAAGTCCCACAAAGCTCCTCATTATCGTAATTTTCAATTTGGAAGCCAAACTAAATAACAAGAAGTAATTTGCCAATTAGAACTTCCTGCTCTTTTTCCCTTTATTCCTTAAACACCATTCAGGGGCTGAACCAGTCAAACACTTTTAGCTTCAAAACTGCAACTGAAAGAATTTAATTTGTGTCTCTCCACGGTGAAGCTGTCAAGAGGCAGCAGTGATGCATACCATGTCCCGACACAACAGTTGCCCTTAAATACACAGAGTTCTCCATGTACTTGCTCTGCCTAAGGTTTCTTTTTCTTATTTCCTTCACTTTTCCAAACTTTAAGATTTCGCATCAATGATTTCTGACATATGGAAATGTCCCACAGACAAAATTTGGGCTTTTGTGTTTGAAAAGCTCTTCAAAAGTCAGAGGCACGTAATGATAAAATCAACAGAAAAGAGCGCTCAGAAGAAACAAAGTTCCATTCAGAGGGTGAAAGCCACAGAGCTCAGATCAATGCCGAGAGATTTACAGCTTCAAAACCAAGACCATATATGAATTCTGCTACATGCCATCCTCAGAATTCAAGTCTTGACCAAAAATAATGAAACTGATTTACTTTTCAGAAGCTGATTTGAAATCCGTACCTGCAGGGCCAAGCGAAGGGGCAGAGATGAACGGTACAATACAACAGTGATGCTCGGATCTAAGATTAGCTCTTAGTGTACACCAGTGTTGGGTCACCCAGGCTTTCAGCATTCCTGAAAGCCTTTCACACTGGCATTTTTTTGTTTCTGGGATGTTTTTTTTTTCCCCCCCTGACAAAAGTGGTCAGTGAGCTCATGTGCCTTAATTTCAAAGGAGGCAGAAGGCGATGGATGGTAATAGAAAATGCTGTGACAAACATGCTAGAAACCCTATCACCCACCGGTATCACAGCAGTCTTGTCATGATGGCAGGGATGGAAAGGAATTAATTCATTAAGCGCCACACTAACGTAACTACAGTCCTTTCAGTAGGTAAGCAAGCCCTTTGGTAGTGCACTGATGTGCCTCTGTGTTAAACTGCGTCGTGCCATGAAGAAAAACTCTAAACCTTGGGAAACATTTAACAGCCACAACTACTTTTGAGAGCAACAAGTATATTAGGCTGGAGATGCTTCACAAATGAGAAATTGGGAAGTTCCATTTTAATCCATGTCTATCACCATTTCAACTTCCAGCTACTAGCAGGAAATCAAAAGCTGAGCAAAATTCAGAGGTATGATAAAGAAAATGTACACACATAGGTGGTAAGTTTCCTGGTTAAAACCAGGACTACAAGGACTAATAACAAAAATGCAAGCCTAGGGGACCTGTAACTCTGAGCATATGCACAGCAGAGATGGTGACCTGGATATATCTAAAGTAGGTTCGAATCAGACAGCATGGAGGTACTGATTGCTTAGCCTGAGCAAAAAATCCTCATGGGAAGTTTGTTCCTGGCTGTCTTTTGAGTCGGTGAATTTCAATTTGCCTCGGGTGTATACCTTACACCTGAGCAAAGTGCATCCTCCTTATGCTGAAGTTCCAGCAGGTTTGAGTAGTACCAGCTATTAGAGAAGCTTTCCTAGCTCACTCCAGCTGCAAAAGACACAGGGAAGAAGTGAGGGAGAATACACACCTCCATATATTACTAAACTTCACTAAGCTAGGGTGGACTTAAAGTCAAAGAAGGTGCCTTAATAGCCCTAAGGATCGATCATTTCACCATTAAAGTCTTCTCCAGCACGGGAACCTGCTGGCTTCTAAGTATATGGCAGCTTGTCTGACCGAGAAGATTTTCTGGTTTTTAACACTGAGTATGAAGTTCAGCACAAAAGATTAACCCTCATTAACCCTCAGAGAGTATAGCAGGCATGTAGATAAACTACAGCCTAGCAATCACACCTAACGTGTGATGTCCAAGTCTCTGCTATACATAAGAAAGTCTGAAATGGAGATAAAGGGTTTGTAAATAAAGCACTAAAACACCTTAGAAAAATTCTATTTGCAATTCTACATTCAGATTGCTGGAAAGAAAAACCATGAAAGGAAGAAAAAGAAATGCAAAGCATGAAGAGCATTCAACTGGCCTGCAAGATGATAAAAGTATCATTAAATCACATCCATTTACTGATACTTTATATGTATCAGAACATAAGTTGCAGTCTCACTTATATATAAATTCTCGTGGGAAAGGTGAAATACAGCCTCTGGTCATCTCAAACTAGAGCCTAATATGAAAAGCTGTGAAAAACAAAGGTTCATTCATAGACCATGGAGATAATATAACTATATACTTCAAGATCAATCTTGCTGCGGATACTTAGAAAATTGGCTCGTGCCAGTATAGCTATAAAACTTATGAGTTAGACTTCTTGAATTTCAAAAGTCTCTGGTAGTTCTCCACAACTCAGTTAATCAACTAATACCTCCTAAGGGTTCTTCTGAGACGAGTCAGTACACAAGGAATTATGACTCAAGTCTGTAAGCTTGGGTAAGATCCAGCAGTGCATCTATGAAACAGTACTTTGTTTGGCAAAAAGATAAATACACTTACTCAAAGAAACATCTTTTTTGACTTTCTTATTTATTTTAACAGCATGCATCAGAAATTATTTAGTTCAAGAAGAGAATGAGCAGGGGAAATGGAATTAAATGCTAAAAAAAACCCAAATAACTTTTGTAAGTCTACAGTAAGACTCCAAGGAGCAACTTTCACAGTATGTTGAAGTCACAAACTAATATATAAATGCTTGTATTAATATTCACTAGAAAGAATATACCATTATACAGTGTATAGATTACACCCAGAGATCTCAAAGCACATTAGTAACCGTAGCTATATCCCACTCCTACATGACACAGGCATTACTATCAGCGTAGGTAAAATGAAGACAACACTGATTTTTCCACTTCCTTCATGAAGAAAAAATAATTAATTCTCATGTTCT
The DNA here is from genome assembly GCA_024611175.1 of Megaceryle torquata. Lineage (NCBI taxonomy): Eukaryota > Metazoa > Chordata > Aves > Coraciiformes > Cerylidae > Megaceryle > Megaceryle torquata. Next base: position 19,972 of record JANIJG010009331.1, on the reverse strand, counting down.
AAAAACAAATGTTTGCTGAGTAACATACGGAGGGCAGCAGTGGGCAAAGTTCCTTGAACTAGGTTATTAGATTTGGAAATGTCAAAGAAAGAACTCTCTAAGCCACATACTGTTCAACTTCTTAACAGGTATCAATAGTTTCCATTTTAAATGACATCACTGTCAGATAACCCAGCAACATTCAAAATACTTGCTCATTTTCCTACCTGGCAGCTATGGATTCATGAGACAGCACCCAAAGCTGTTCGTAGCAACTCAGTCACTAATTCAGTTTTTGAATGGAATTCTGTCAGGCTGTGAAATCTTTCTTGCCTACAGAAACTCTGGGAAGTTTTTTAGAAAAACAAACGCCTTTTAATCTTCCATTCCCACAACATACTTCATGTGATCAACCACGGCTTAGACACAAAACATCCAAATAACTGTAGCCCATACCAAGACTCCTCCAGCTCTCTCTACTCAAGTGGGATGAGAATACTCAAGGCACAGGTTTTCTGACTCGTGTCTGCAGTTCATCTGGCTGATGTAATTACATCCTGATAAGCTGGGTCCACAGGAGGGCTGTGAGACCACTTAAGAGCACATTCAAAATACAATGAAGTTATAAAATTAAACAACCATTAGAACACCACGCTGTCAGATGTCAACTGGCTTACACAACCAAGGGGCAAGGCAACATATCCTCAAAGTCTGTCCTATACCACAAGCCAGTCTGTCCCTCATTCCATGCTTGGGCAAAAAGGAGGAATCTGAAGAAGAATGTGGCCACCAATGCGCTGCTTCTGTTTGCTGAAACCTGCAAAAACATCTCTTTGGGTGGCCCATGTGCACCGGTCCTCATTTCTGGGGACGGTACGCACCAGGACAGCTCATGAGAGGAAACAGGAGGAAGCAGGTTGTCACAAAACAGCCTTTCACTGCTGTTGTGCATTCCTGGTATCAACAGCTATTTCTGCAGTCTGGTGCACGGGGAAACTTGCTCACAAACGGGATGTCCTTGTCGCACTAGTTCGCCCTTTCAGTTTTTACATAGGCAACAGTGGTGCTTTAGTGTATCAATTAAAAATATTCTCTGGAAAAAACCTCCTACCATGGTATATAAACACTAAAATAATCTAGCAATACATCTGCATACACAGCAATATTCACTCTTTGCTGTTCCTTACTGTGCCAACTGATTTGGTGGTCTAACTCCCGAGGAACACCTGTTAGCCTCACAAAAAAACCCCACCATCATAACTGGCAGTTTATTGGCAGCCTGAGCAGGGAGGACAATGATTGGCATGAGGAATGAATTGCCCTCAGAGTCCTGGAAAGCGTGGTTCTGCAACATGTCTGAGGCAGATTGGCAGGAGCTGCCTGCATTAAACCTGTTCTGCCAATAAACATTCCTGGTCAGTAAAAGCCATTAAGCAAATACATAAATACAGCACTGCTCAAGGAATCACACGAGCACAAGGTAAACGGCTGTTGACTTCAGTAAACTCCAGCACATGTGTCCAGATTCTATCACCTCTCTTTGTAATTCAATTTCCATACAGCTAAAGACATACTGTATAACAGAGGGAGCTGTTCTCAGAGGCACCCACCTCAGTTATATTCTCACCTGCTCAGAAAAAAAAAAATACAGCCTGTTAAGTGCCACTGTCTTGTGCCGATTTGCACAGCACAACCAGAACTGTCACTGGCTCCTGATGCTGCACACAGCTCACGCATCTTCATTGATACACTTTGTTTAATACAGTGACAAGCTGATGAGATGGCATCTTCGGGATATTTATTTTAGGAGCTGTGGAAAGCAGAAGAAATGCTGTTACCACAGGCATTCCAATATAGACAGTGCCAGGTAGAGTACTGCAGCATCTCTGGCTCAAAATCCGATTCTGATGGTGGTTAATACTGGTTTTGGTGAATAGTCCTAACTTAGTACTAAGTCCTATTTGGCCCATGTTTTTATAGCAATTGGGTTTATTCAGCATTTCATCAGGAAATACTTTATAAGGTAAGCTATTTTCTTCCACACATGAAGCTTCTCTCCGTTTAGCATTTAGAGATAACGGTCCATGCTTTGAAGCATGTTTCTTTTATAATATATAAAATGTTCACTATAAAGCATCATTACCATATATGTAAAACTGGCTGTGTAATAATAACTTGCAATTAAGAAATAATGTTAATAATGAATTTAGGGGAAAATTAATTAGCCTCACTGTTTATTTTGGTAATATCCTAGAGACAATGTTCCACTAGGATAAAAGTTAAATTAGCTGTGACTCCTTGAACTTCACAGACTTTTATGAACTTAAAAGCAGATCAAAGAACCCCACTAGCTTCAGCAATATAGGAATTAGTAACTGTAGCAAATGCATAGGAGATCGGATCAAATACCATTTTGAAATAATTAATATCCCACCAATCTTACTGTTAACACATTGAAGCACTAGTTTCATACTTTGTAACAGTAAATCATTTAGTTCTCAAATGAAATCTATCCATCTCCTGCTGTACTTCCCAGTATCAGTATTGTAACTCGGTTGTTAAAATTGGAAACATTTGATCACAACAGAGAAACTAAATCACTTGGCTGCTTCAAAACTCAACGCAAGTAAAACCGAGGCATTTGCAACCGCCCTTTATCTGAAATGTTTTTAATGCCCTAACAGGTATTTATCTGAGCATTTATTAACAGCTTCTCTCTACAGAATCTATGCACTGCGAAGGACGGTGTCTCAGTATTTAAGCTCATCTGTGCTACGAAAAAGAAAGCTCACTCAGAAAAATGCTGCGTCCATCAAGAAAATGTTTGAAGCAGAAATGTTTGCATTCTAAGGACTATTCATCATGCCTCATTAGGGTCTGAAAATTGACTCGGGCTCTACTGCTGAGAATAGGTTTAAAATAATGCTTCAGTACTTTGGTGATGGTACCAGTGGATGCGATACTCTGCAACGTACAGACCTTCTCTTCCAAGAGCACACAGCCCAGCACACAGAACTAGTTCCATCGTGGAAGGGCAAGATGCAAGGCTGGCTACCCATCCTCCACTGCAGGCTAATGCGGTTGTCCTCCATCAGTACGAGGAACTGCTCTAGTTGCTTGTCTCAGCTGTGACTTTTACCTACCCCTTCTCATTAAGGACTCAATCTGCAAAGAGTGGATACAGCTAAACAACAAAAGAGCCACAGAATGGATTTTCATTATCAATGAAAATGGGAAAAAGACTAGCACAAGAAAAATTTAAACGAGATTGGACAACGTGTACCTGGAGGACCATCCTGCCTGAGAAAAATACCACATAGGCTCAACTTCTGAGGATTTTCTGGTCTTCCATTCCTACAATCCTCAAACAGAAACTAATATAGATGACATGAAATAAAAACCTAAGACCACAGATTGCAGTTTTGATGATGCTATCTCAGAGACACTTGTAAAATAACAACTTTTCAGGAAAATTCCAGCAGGAAAAATTTTCCCTCAAAGTAAAATAAAAAGGCAAAAACTAATCAAAATTTACACTAGGAAAAGAAAAATAAAAATAATTTTAAAAAAACCCTCTTGAAGCAGTATCTTTAATTGTTCTGGGACAACTGACCTGTTGGGTTTTTTGTTTTGCTTCAAACTAGAAGCACCAAGGTATTCTAAAGAGAAGGCAAGGCTGCCTGTACAGCACATCTGACCTCTGCACCTAACCTCTAGCCTGCTGGGAAAAAGCAGCACATTCCAAACCCCCATTTATCACTTATTTGAACTGTCATAAATTACTTGCAGTGCTATAAGGAATGAGTTATAATCCAGTAAAATATTGGAACTCCAGAAAGCTTGTTCAGGCATTAAGTATAAATTTTAAACACTGTACCATCTCACCAAATTTGCTTATTTTAAGAGCTGGTTTCAACAGCTGTAATTCCTAAGAGAAGTGGCCTTGCTGAAGAGAAAAGCAAAGCAGCATTTGGTAGCAAAGTCTGATTCTACATGAACAGTATCCTAAGGACTAAGAGACTTATATCTAATCAAAGCATTCCATTGCTGCTGCCTCCTCTTTTGGACCCAGCTATTTCATGCTATTATTCTAGGTTTAGTAGCATTTTCAAATGTGTGCTGAAGTACAAAAAGACTGTATTTATAAATTTCAGGGTTAAATTCTACTCTTAGCTCTCCCTTTCCATACCCAGAGTACTTCCATTACGGAATCCTGGAATTGCATAATCATTGGAGTGCTAATTGTGGATCTACTCAACTAAGATTAGTCTAATGTTTTACAACATGCTGATTTTTGTTCACAAAATGTATTCAAAATACCCTGAAACAATTCTGCTTAGAATGTTAATATAACAGCAATGTAGGTGAAAGAGGAAAAAAGTGCAAGTACTCTTCTTCCATATGAGATAAGTGAAAGCACTTAAAAATTTCAGGGAACTATCCACTTGCCTCTCCTTTTATTCTGTATTTCTTCCTCTCCCCCACCCCTTTTCCCCCCCACTCATCTCCTCAAATTTTATTTAAAAACCAAACATGTTTTATATGGTGGGAAACACACACAAACATGTCTAACGGACACACTTTCAGAGTAAGAAATGTTAAAGGGGTTACATTTAAAAAGCTGCATTTTCAACCATCTGCTTGAAAAGGCAGAACTGAGCTGGTTCTGTCAGTTGTCACTGCTCAGCTCAGAGTGTGCAAGCTCTAATTTGACTCTTCTGGAAGAAAAATGCAGTTAGAAACACACAAAAGGAAGCATTTAGACATTGCTGTTTAGCACACTGGCTAACCTAGTGTGTAGGTGTCAAGCTGAACAAAAAGATCCAAGAAACTTTCTAAAGGGGGTTGTGTGTTCCAGATAAAAGCAAAGACCTTTAAAGACCCAGCTTTTGAAGTGAGCTTCCCAGGACTAAAACATGGCTAAGAGTAAAACACATCTTCATTTCCACTGACTCTTCACCTCCCAGCCCACTCCGTCCGCCCCCTTTCCTCCAAAAACTTCAGGAAATCGAAACATGACCTGTAAGTCTTTAAAGAGCAATTAACAGAGGAACAAGGCAGTAAGGCACCTTCATGCATCTGTGATCCATCTCCAAGCACCCTGAAGTTGTACTTCATCACATTCATACTGTAACGTGAACTATCACAGCTTTGCAGATAGCTTTAGACATCTGCATTGCTTCTACTCGATCTTCTGAAACAGCATCTTTGTCAGCAGTGCCACACCAAGAACCAAACCATACGGATGCATCAAGTTTGCCCACAAAAGACAAGACAGAATTTTGCACAGTAGCCACGTAACTGTAGACAACAAGACAAACACACACACAAAAAAGTATAAAATCTCAGTTATCCGAATCCTGACAAAGAAAAACTGCTTCAGTGAGAGAAGTTTGATATGACATCACCAGAATACCCCGCGTGCACAGCTCTTGAAGGGAGAGCTTCTATCCACTACACTGCAAACACACAGTGAGAAGCATATTTAAGGAGTTACTTTAATTGTTCCTAGCCCTATTTTTTTTTTTCCAATATAATTTCAGTGCACTTTTCTGAATTGGAAATAATTCTACTATTACTGAAAATAAATTACTATTTCTGTTCTAACTACTATTAACATGACTACCAGCTGAAAGCACTGCACAGATGACGTGGTTCAAAAACCTACACAGATGACTTGATGCAGTTCAGCAGTCAAAAAACATCTTCATGACCTTCCAGTCAAATCCCCACTTTAAGCATTCATTCATGTTTGCCAAAGAGATTTAAGCACAGCTTTGTTTACAAATTCCCTTTGTTAAAGGCTAACGCTGATAAATCTAACATCAAAACTTCCTGGCTTTTCAGCTATGAGCAAGACCAGGAATTCTGTGAAAATTATATAGTAACACAGACTGAACATTTTAGTAGCCAGTCCACCAATATCACACAATAAATTGTATTTCAGTGGCCTCCTGAGATGGAGTGGCTGTCACTAACCCACTCAGGTTCTCATTCTCAATGAACCCTTAAACATAGGGAACTGTAAACAATGCAACAAAAGTCAAATCCATCAGATACTAAGAGCTGTGATGCCAACTTTGCTCTGGTCTGTCCCACCACACTGTAATTTCCCCCCCCCTATAAAATTCAGTGTGCTGGAATGTGTATTAACCAATTGCACAAGTAATTGCAAGTCATCATTTTCACTCAGGTAAAGAAAAAAAAGCTGTCATTTCTCTAGTATTTACTTCTAAAATATCATGAAATAATACAGTTCAACAAGGAATCCTCTAAGAATATTAAACAGTTTCTACCCAACTAACACAGCGATCTTTAAAGAAAACAAAAGTTTACCTTAAAAAAAAATATTACAAATATCCACATTTTAAAGACTATTTAAAAGATACTAAAATGAAAAAATCTTGATAGTATCCTATCAGCAATAACGCTCATTTTTAATTCAACAGTCATATAGGGTGTGCTTGCTCTCAGTGATTAGGGATTAAACACTTCCCACAGTAGATTTATGGCAATGTAATCCACTAATGATCCCAAGTGAGAACATCTATGTGATTAACATAGCTTGAGGAATGGTACTAAGGCAGTCTATAATGAAATGCTGCATACATCATTTCCCCAGAAAAGGTGAGGATGTGCCCAATGCTACTGGGTTGGTTTTTTTCTCCAGTTTTCATTTTTCAGGCATGGGTACCAAACCCAACACATAAAACAGACAAATAAGGGTGAACTCTAGGGTAAGCCCAGACCGCTGATGAAAAAAGGTCCCGCTGGCACAGCAATGAGCAATCCTGCTCACTGCACTGCCAACACGAGACAATGCCTCCAGTGCTCCCAGGTAAAAGGAACTGGGTTACCTGGAACTTATGGCAACCCTAGCACGTATCCCAGGGGTCAACAGGAGTACGTGCCTGTTAGCCCGTGTCTCTCCGTTCTCTCGCTCAGCAGGTCTTTGGGCAGTCAAGCCACTCCACAGTGCAGGGAGAGAACAGCCAGGAGTGCAGGGCCAACTTCAACGTCCTTATGTTTGCCCTGCTGAGCAACAGCATAACCAAGATGGGGAGAAGACAGCACTGAACACTGCTCCACTGCACCAGCTTTAAAGTGCTCATTTATCTTCCCTTTTGGCATTCCTGCTCCCTGATGGGGTGCATTAAACAGACAAAAAGAAACATGTTGCTCCTGGTGTCCTACTCAGTAGGGATGATTGACTTCTCTGACTCTCTTCTTGTACCCTCACACCGCTCTTTTTCCTGCATCTGTTCTGCTTTTAGTATATCCAAAGAAAGCCCAGTCTTTTCATCCTCTCTGAAACTCCAGACTTCATAACAAGTAGTTGTCTTCGGGCTGCAAGCAACACAAGGAGAGATCTAAGCGATCACTTTTTCTTTTGCTTACAGTTCCCAAGACATCAAAAGAAGCAGCTGCAAGTGAAAAGGGGAGAAGCCACTACTGAGTATGCAACAGACCATCAGCAACACAACGAATCAAAATCTGAAAGCAAATGAATAAAAAACTGAACGTTCAAATTGTTTACTTATTATTTCAGTGCCCACAAATTAACAGTCTAATGTTACTACACGTAAATGTTACTATAGAAGGTTATCATCTTTACAATGTGATTTTAAGGGTGCAAGAGCCATACAAAAGGTCTCTCAGAGAGCAGACAGAATTGTAAGTGAAATCAGTATCAGTGGGGGACCTTCAGCCAAACCAGGCAATTCACAATTCAGATTTACATGAAAATTATTGGGCTGAACCAGACGAAGTAACCATTTTGGCCATAAGAAGTCTTGGTAAGTTGTTGTCAGAGGTTTCTGCTCTTCCATTCTCACCTACTGGTAGAAATCAGAAATGAACACGATTTTATTTCAGGCTGATGGTTCAAGAGTGTAATGACTATAAACCTCACGGTTTCTTGCTGAAAAAGGCACAGCAGGGTAGCCTGTATCAAATGCCTCTGACATCACCAGCAAAAAAACCTCTATTCAGCTTCAAGGAAGAAACATCAGGCTCATTGCTAATCAGTTCCTTTTACAGAGACATAAGCAGACTTTAAACACATCAAGGACCCTTGGTGTTAGCACATGAATGAAAATGTGGCAGAAGTAAAAGTACACATCTGCGGTCGTGCTGTTCCTTCACACAGACTGATACCAATCAAGAAAGTCAGTAGAGCTACTCCATCTAAGTGAGCCGAGAAAGAAACCATCTGTCAGAATACAAAACTAAAAAAAAAAGAGAACATACTTTAGGAATTGGAAGAAATATTAAAGATTTCAAGTTGGTTTGGCATAATCCAGGGACATAAGATACTCCTCAAGCCACTTTTAAAGTCATAAAAGTCTGCTTGTTTCTTCCTAAAGGTTGCAGAGAATGCGATATAGCTCCTCTTGAGAGACAACAAAAATAGAACACACACTCATAAAGTCTGCATGGACCACAACCATTAACAAAGGTGACACTTGAAACCGTGTGCAATTATCTCTCTACTTACTAAGCTCCTATGTTCAGCTGACAAACGTCATGCATCAGCAACAGCCTTTTTTACTGTGATGTTTGTTACGCGGTGCTCATCCATATTATCACCAAATCTGTGAAACCCAAGCTTTACTACTCCAGCTGCCTTTCACATGCACAGCATGAGCAGTCATTGACACAAGAAAGTATTGAGCTGGCACCAGGCACACAACCACGTAGCCAACGCTGACATACACCGAGTTTAAGCAGTGCCATACCATTCCCAACACTGCAGCACCAGTATCAAAGGCATGGACATAACTGAAATGCCACAGTCTATGTCTCTAAAGCTTCTGAATACCTCTATATAAAATTACAGTTATGTTGACAAGCCACCTGTTAGGCTGAAGAAAAACTGTGCAACATTGTGCCCTTGTGAGGCCACCTTTTACTGCATGTCCTCATGACATTTCTCCTCCTCCCCAGCACAGCAGCCCTGGTGTGCCAGCGTCCACGGCTGCGCGTTCGGGGCAGGGTGGGACCTGCAACGGCCCAGGCTCGAGAGGCACCCTGCCTTGCTTGGCCAGGGCAAGCTCCCTGGGAATGCACGGGTCCTGTCAACCCTTTGAGCAGTGCCACGTGCTCTCCAACAAGCACCGAATCTCACGTTTGATGAAATGGGACAAAATTATAGAGGCGGAAGGAGAAGAGGTTTCTTACCGTGACGGGAGCTTTCTGGGAAAAGAAGCTTCTCCAAAAAACGTATCACTTTACTGAGTTGGGAGATGGGGGTGGCTAAACCCAAACTATTTAGTGATCCATCTCCATGACTAAGGATTTTCATTTTTAATTTGTCAGATTCTCATCTGCCACAGGCTCTCTCACCTAAAGGCAGGGCGTATATCTGCTGAAAATCATGGGCTTGCATGTTCTGTACTTGCTTTCCAGTATGCTCAAATAGCTCTGTACCATTGCTCTCGTGAAGACTGGGACTGGGAGACAATCCCAGATAACAACTACATCACAGGAGACAATTTAAAGGAAAATTCTTTGGGTTTTTTTTAATTCATTGGCTTTTAAAAGTTTTAATAGCTATGTTACAGAGCAGAAAAAAAATCCATACATTGATAATGGAGGCTTTCTGATCTTCAGATACTTCGATTAGGCTGTCATCTTACTGTTTCCTTTTTACAAAGGTAATTAAGAGTTTCATCTTGGCCACCATACTAAGTGTTCCAGCTCCCTTATTTGCCATTTTAGAAGAGAATACAAGAGCTACAAAACCTGATCATTCTGCCCACAAATAAACTTCAGTGCCAGTCGGAGAAATCCTTTTTAAGTGCTGCAGGCAGCTTAATTCTACAGCAACCCAGATTTTTGCTGCCATACAAAGACTGCCAGCTAAACTAACAATTGTAGTAGTGGCTTTTTTGCAGCGTGGACACCTGTTCACTACGAACTGAAGTAAGACAGGCTACTCATTTCACATAAACCACCAGCTGTTAGATGGTACCAGGATTCAGTGACTACTGACCTGGGATAGATTTGAACTGGTGACCCAGGAGTGGAAGACTGTATATCCAATTACGAATCCACATTCAAAAAACTTCACTTGCACTTTTTAATTGCATTCTGATCTCCAAGATCTCTGTTTTAACATTTCCATGAGATGCAGGCATATCTAGGAACT
>JANIJG010009330.1:56291-70268 GCA_024611175.1 Megaceryle torquata | reverse complement strand
TAACTTCCAAATGTTAATCACAGAATAGTTTGAGTTGCCTTGAACACTTCAGTGATGGGGAATCCACAGCTTCTCTGGACTACATGTTCCAGGGTCTCACCAACTTCACTGTAAAAAATATTTTTCCTTATCTTCAATATAAACCTCTTCCAGTTTGACACCATTGCCCCTTGCCCTGTTGCTACCTGTCACTACAGGTAAAAAAATCTTTCACTGTCTTTCTTATAAGTCTGCCTTATATAGCAAAAGGCCACAGTGAGGTCTTCCTTGAGCCTTCTTTTCTCCAGGCTGAAGAACCCCAACTCTCTCAGCCTGTCCTTGTAGGACAGGTGCCCCAGCCCTCTGATCATCTTTGTGGCCCTCCTGTGGACCTGTGCCAACAGGTTCATGTCCTTGTTCTGCAAACCATAGAGCTGAACACAGTACTGCATGTGGGTCACAGTAGACCAGTGTAGAGAGGGAGAATTACCTCTCTCGACTTCCTAACCACATTTCTTCCAATGTGGCCCAGGATAGGGGTGACCTTCTAGGCCACAAGCACAGGTTGCTGGCTCATGGCCAATTTGTCTTACACCAGTACCCTCAAGTCCTTCTCTGCAGGGCTGCTCTCAATCCACTGATCCTCAACCTGTCTTGATACTGGGCATTGCCCCAGCTGAGGTGCAGAATCTTGAACGTGGCCTTATTGTCCCTCCTGAGGTTCATATTAAAATATTTTAAAAAATAATCTGATTTTTAATGTAGTTGTATAAGTTTTTAAGGTAAAAGTCAATCTCCAGTAAAGCAGTGAAGCTCAAGGAGCACAGTAGATAAATGGAAAAAAAAAAAAAAAACAGAACATTTAGGCTAGTTTTGATTAGAATTATATATGTATTACTTGTAGATAAAGCTACAACAGAATTTTCTACAGAGAAAGATACAACTATGTTTCATTTTGAAAGGTTGTACTGACTATCAAAACATAAAACAGTGGAAATCCTACACATAATTGCTTCTCTCCATATTAATTTTTTTTCCCATTGAGTTCTACCATAATTTGAATTATTTTCATTACAAAATCATGGCAGTAAAGAGAGAGGAAAGTAAAATAAACAAGAGGTATGTCCAAATTCTCTGAATTGGGTAGTTGTAGCTTCTCTCCTATTCTCCCACAGGATTGGCTTGGAAACAAAGCATAAATTTTGGAGAAATACATTCTTCACATGCAAATCAAATACTAGAAAATATGACCACCCATAAATGCTTATTGAACCAACTGAAATTATTACATCTCCATCCTTACAGTATGTTCCTAATTTACAGAAAAAAAATGGAACTATCTAAATGCAAAATGGTAAAAATGAAAAGCAAGAAACAATTCGTCCATCTCATGTTAATTAAATGGAGATGTAATCACTACATTTTTCTGTATGTGTTGAAGCACTGTGGGGTTTTTTTATTATTATTTCTTTTAATAACATCCTTTCATGCAGCTCCTTTTTTAATTTGATTTTATCTTTCTTTTTTTTTTTTTTTTTTTTTTTAATTTAAGTCTTCTCAATCCTGCTCTTTAAACAGAACAAAGACAAAGCAAAGAACAACTGATATCTGGATGCTAGTGGAGATGTAAATGAAGATCAAATATCACTTGCATGCATTAAGTATTCTAAGTTTAACAAACGTTAACTTCTTATTTGCACCTACTGAAATACCATGGCATACAGAAAAAAATAGAAAAAAAAGACCATATTAGTTGTTGCACTGGCCCCATTACTGAGAGGCCAAGTCAAAGTATGACTCAAATTGTAATTTCAGAAAGCCAGTACAAATTTAGGTAGAATTTTAAAATATAAAAGCTAAGTATAGTTAGTGCAGCTACAACTGAAATGTGGCATTAAAAATTATTTTAATAAACTGCTGAGCCACCTTTAGTTTCACATTAACAGCAAGTCAAATGTACATGGTACTAAACTGTGGTCACCTAACTACTAAAAAAATGTGTGAGGATTGAAGTCTTTAAAAGAACAAATAGAATACTGCAGAAAACCAATAGCATGTAGCAAAACAATTTTGCTGCTGCAACCTACAGAACAGAAACTATTTCTAATTATATATCACTGATCCTTCTTAAATAATAATTATCAAAGCCTACGGACTTTTAAACAAAATTAAAAACATTCCACTTCTTAGTCCATTTTCTCCCTAGTTAATTATCTTACCTTTTGTTCACCTGAGAAGCACTTCCAGTTGATGATGTTCCTGACAGAACAGAACAAGTTTATTGTCCTTTCAAAAAATTACTATTCTTTTTGCAGACTGCTATTTATTCTTCCTACTATGAATTAAATTGTGCAATTCTTATTTATCTACTCTCAACATTAAATTTAGTCATCACTAATTTGTCACTGTTCCCTAAAAAGGAGGGAACAAGGGCTCCCAAATTCCTTGTACAGACCATGTAGTCACACTGCTGCACCTTCAGTGCTTGGGTAAGAAGGGGCTGATACTTCAGTGGGGTTCTGAGTCCTCAACACCTAAGAGTTTGCTTACAAAACACTAGACAGTTTGACCTTTCCTTGCTAGGCTGTCATTGTCTTCTTTAGTGTATTTGCAGCAGAGTGTTGCACCTGGTAGTGTGCAACAGGTTCAAAGTATCCAGCAAACAACACATGCTCTGTGCTTCAAAGGCAGGTAAGATTTCTAGACAAATACTTCTGCAGTCATTCCTCATGGTGTCCAGAAATCCTGGATAAATGCTTAAACTCCTCAAAATGAGAACAGAACCAGAAAAAAATTATATATGCTAATTCTATCAAAATGCAGTTTAACCTTTGGTAAAACACATTTAAACTTCATGAGCTACTTTCCTAGGGTAAGCGTAATTTGCCAATTAACCTGCATCAGGAACTCAAAAACACCCCACACAGAATAATACTGCTAATATCACTAGACTTGTTTAGTTGTTGTCATGATTCAGAAGTTTTCGTTATGTTTACCTATCAAATTCAGAAGAATTAGCTCATAAATACAATAAGTACATATTGTGGTCAATGACACAAAACCAAAAGTAATCTTGAATATCCCAGAAAATATGACTGTTAAAATAATACTAGAAATGCATAATTTGATTAATTAACCTGTGTGTTTCATAAAAGTAAGAAGTTTTCTGGAAGATACTGTTTGCTTTCTTGCTTGCAATTTAAAAATGTAGTTTTCTTCAGGATAGGTTTACTAAAAAAACTTGTTTCTGTCTTGAAGGAAAGTGGTAGCTCTCTGATAACATCTTGTGACAAACTGTGATAATAATAAACAATTTTTGTCAAGATTTTGAATGTTAAAAAATAGAGAGGGAGGAAATAACTTTTCCCCTAGTTGTACCATAGCATGTGGAACGCAGACTGTGTGAACTGGCAAGCCTATGGCACCAACAAAACAGATCAGATTACGCTCTTTCTTGTGACGAGATCTGTATGACCCATTTGTATTCAGCTTTCTAACTGAAAACAATGGAACAATGAAATCTTCATATGTTAAGACACCACTACATATATTTCAATGAAATATAGTCTCTGGATCACTATTAGCTTTGTAAACATCCCTTAACAAAAGCTCTTCCTATTCACTCACTGCTGACTGCCAGCACACCTTTCAAACATACAGAGGCCACATTGTTATCTACAGCAGTAGCAACAGCACTAAATCCACGGATGAGCAGGGCTATCCTTTTTCCAGAGATAAAAACCAAACAAACAAGGTGGGCATTGCAACCCACCGAAAAGAATTGTTTCTAAAATTATTTCTATTTTGCAGGCATCACACTATCAGTTAATGAATAAATATAATACTCTTTTTCAGTAATTGCAATTACCAACTGAGACACTACACAATACAGTTTTAATAGATTTTATTTACTTGGCTGTTACTTTTCCCCTTGTTTTTATTTGTGAAGAACACAGGAGTTCTAAACAGGCACTTCTGATTTAACAATTATCTGACAGATACAGAAATTCTAAAGCACTAGACCATTTATGAGGATAGTGTAGATCATTGATGCTGTTACTTGCTGTGATTTTTATGCCATTGTTGTCTTGGAACACAGAGGCAGTCTCAAACACATTCTACCACTACGGGATGCTGCAACTTTAATCCTGCTTTCCCCCATGGTGTTTAGCATACTTTTCTGGGATTTCCCAAAGGAAATATTCCATAGTTGTATACGAGTCAGCTTTTTTTTTTTCTTTCAGTTTCTTAGGTAACATGATCTTGCAGAAGTGTTTTAATTAAGTTGTGTTTCAGAATAGTTTTCCAAGTTTTAGAAACAGCATAATATTACTATTCTATTTAAGCTTCCTTAAACACACACACAAAAAAAGAGAACATATATAAATGATACAAAATAATACTGTTAAGATGTTATAAATGGATTTTGAGCTTACTCTTTTTATAAGAATGCTCTTGAAGATAAATCTACTTCCTGACCTGCATGATTGCACCTGAACAATTCACCGTTGAAAAAAATCTAAGAGAAATGTCAGTCCAGTCTCCAATAACAGCATTCATCAGAACAGTGCCAATATATGAAAAGGTCTGATTACGCAAGTGAAGTGGCACATAGTTCACCTACACGTTTTACAACACAAAGCAGAAGTCATCAATATTACAAATGAAAACTTGTTCTTCAAAAGTTTTCTGTAAAGTGAATTATCATCATGTTTATGTCTCCTGTTTCAGCCACATCATTGTTGCAGGGTATATACTATGATACCCTGAGAGAAAAAATAGGTGGAAATTAAGTACATTCCTTTTGATACAAACTGACTATAAGCAGCACTATGTTAGAGTCAAACTGGAGAAGAAACAATGTAAAGGAATGGTAGGAAAAGAAATAAGGTATCCCAAGAGCCTAATGCCTGGTAATCTTCTATATTTTAGAGACAGCTGTCCAGGCAATTAATATTCTAATATGCAGAACTCTAGTTTTTCTCCCTTTATTATCTAACAGTGGATTTTTCTGAAATACAATTCAAACATAACTTAACTTCTTTGTTGACCAAGCAAATATCTGCACATTTCAGACAGGATATAAACCTCACAAATTGCTTTTTGCCATGACTCATTGTCACTGTAAGAATTATGCTCCTTATAATGCAAATTACGAAGGTGAAAAATCATTATTAACTTATATAAATAGCAACAAACCCAAATGAACAGAACAGTTTTGAATTAGACAAGCAATGATGACCTCCTTTCAGAAAAAGTGTGGGGCTTTTTTTTTTTTTTTTTTTAATTGTAGTGATCCCTCCTGTTGATAACAAGCAATATATACACTTAAATAGCTAGCATTTCCAATGGCCATAATTAAAATAGTGAGAAAAAAAAAAATCTTCCTTACCTATGTATACAATTTTTAGATTCAAGATATGCCATACCAGAAGCAGCATCCAATGAAAATTTCACCAGTTGTTTGGTTTTTAGCTCATCCTTCTTTTTTCTTAAAAAGGACAGGAAATCACCTCCTAGAAAAATAGACAGATGGACAGTAAGACACAACAGACAGGACAACTGACATTTATCTCTCATTAGGTCTGTGAGACCAAACAAAATGTAGCTATTAGTTCTTCTCAACTCATCAGTTTGAGGTTAGACTAAAAAAAAATTAACTCAGATTTCCAAATACAGTTTCCCTAACTTCCCTTAAATATCAGGTGCTATAAAGTGAAAATTGCACAGTGTGGTTTTGATATACGACAGATTTTCACTGCTGTACATTAAATACAGACTGGTATAAAAACTATTGACAAATACAAGCAATAATTTGTAATACATCCTCTTCTAATCACAAAATTGTTGCAGTAAGGTTTTATAAACATTGTGAATAAAAAGGCTAGATCCTGTTAGCTACATGAGAGTAATATTAAATTGATCAATTGTAGTGGTGTTTCTCAAATTCTAAACTGATGTGTTTGAAGGGGTATCAAAGTGTTTTACTTCTTGGGCAATGTAAACTGCATATTTGACATTGTCAGCTGAAGGCAAACAACTATTACTGTGACTTCATAGTGTCCTGCCTTGGAGAAAACAAGTTACTGCCCTCTTGTCTCTTCAGACAAGAACAAAACCAGCACAGTGTACCTTGAGCTGTAGATAGTTTATGCCTATCATCAGAACAAAAAAAAAGTTGGGAAAAGTATGTTTTAGCTAGCAGTTGTGTTTTCTTGTATCTACCTTTGCATAGAGATGACATAAGTGTCTTTTAAATACTCTGTTCAATACTGATTTGAAAGCACTGTTAATTGCGGACAAAATAGGATAGCAAAGTGATACACATCTCATTCTTTACAATAGATGTTATTTTAGGTTAATCTTATTATCCTTGTCACTGTGACACTAACATAAGCATAAGTGTCTGTCCTTTAACAGTTACTACTACTAGTAAATTCAGAGAATTACTGTCTACTGTGGCCAACATTCCATCTTCTTCTTTTGAAGATGGATATCTTCATAGGAAAGCATCCACATGAATATCTTCAAAGATGAGTTAACAATATTACAGTACAAACCATTCCATGTAGAACTGTGGCTACATAATATCTTTATTTGCTTCTCAAAAAAAAATGTAAATATAAAAAGCCCTGATTCACTACTTGCAGCACCTAGTGTGAGAGCATTATTTTCAATATAATAGCTGTTGATAAAAATGAAATGGACAAATTCAGCTATGAAACAATGGAAACAAAATTAGATAACTATATAATAGTAAGTAACACTTTCTCCTGTATGTGGAATTTCCATTGTATTCAACATAGCAAATAAAAGTTGCTATAACAATGCAAAGTTTTACCATAGTAATATTAACAATAGTAATGAAGAATGAGTGCAAACGTGTGCATGTGAAAAGTAAAGATGAAAGAAAAAACCCAAGATTTAAAAGAATGGTGTTCACTGAAGCCAAGGACGTGATTAGCCACAACAAATGTAAACACAAAGATGTTGCCTGCATCAGAACTGTATTGTGGATGACTTTTTAGCAAAAGATCTGCGATGAGACCACAATGGAGATGACTCACTGGCACAACATAACTACACTAGGATGAAGATGAGACAAAGGTTACAATACAGTAATACAGAGTACTATTTCACTTCCTTTTAATGTGATGACAGACTATAGACATAGGATATTCAAAATGAGGAAAATATTGACAATTATCAGAAACCTTGCGTGAGATTTAAGGGGAATCAAATAAATTAGAACATGAAGCCAATGATCCTAGCACATTAACTACTTATTCCCAAATGGCATAAAAGCCTGTCCAAAATCAAGTCTGTCATCATCTGTCAAGAAGAAACTAGAAATTATAACAAGACATCAAGGGCCAGCATCCCTTGTCCTCTGCACTGCACAAACTAATTCTTCCCAGACTACTTGGACACTGTGCTTTGATATTGTGGCTTGAGGATATAGCACAATGAGTGAGTAGATACAACCTACTTCAGAAATTTACTAAAAGGAAAATATTCTTTCCCCAGGAAGTCTTCCATTCACTTTTATGTCATTAATCCCTATAATTGGACTATGCTTAAGAAACAACAATCATGAGGCTTGAAAAGGTTTCCAGATTAAAAAGGTGTCATAACGCATGTGTAACACAACATACACAAAAAACAGTTTTAACCTAAAAAGTTAAATGCAGATACAGTGAATAATAGATACTTTTACTTAAAAGTTGTTCTAGGTAAGGCAAATATAATAATGTGAAAGAATACTGGCAAATAAAACTAAAAAAAAGAGGAGGCACATAGAAAGTCTTGCAGCTATCAAAACACACTGCTGATTTTTTTTTTTAATTGTTTTCAAACAGATTCTCTAGTTTCATCTACTTACTGATTTTTTTTTGTACAATCTCAATACAAAATACAGCATCATCAAAGCTTCAAATATTTTAAAAGATACAAATCAACCTTTAGTCTGAAATGTTACAATAAAAGAAGAATGTGTAATGGGACTTTGGATTTATTTTAGAAAACAGAGGAGCTGAAAGGAATTTTTAATCACCACCACCTACACCCCAACAATCTGACTGCTCCTCCTCTTCTCTCAATATCCTTACAGCTGGCAACCATGCAGCAAATAGTAAGGCAGAGACTCAGGTGAATGTACAAGACTAAGAAGGGAAGGGAGGAAGAAGAAATGGAGTCTGTATGTGTGCATGTGTGTCTGTATTACAAGAGGGCTGGAGGGGAGGGGGTGAAGCTGAGCATATATGTGGAGAGAAGGAATACACAGGAGGGTCTGATTCCTAAGGTGAAGTGCCCATCAAGACAGAAGGTGGCAGAGGCAAAAGCACAGTAGATTTCAAAAAAGTTGACAAAGAAAACTGGAAGCTAGAAATTTAGCTGAGTGCAAGATGAAAGGATGAAGTAAAAGACAGACAATAACTAAAGAAACAGACAGAGGTCATACTTATGTGAAGATAAACTGTAGGGCAGACAGAAGGTGGCTTTATCAACAGCTGGGTTATAAGCCAGATAACTTACTTGACTAGAGAAAAGAAAGAACTGAATGGAAAATGAAGCCAGTCACTATCACTGTTAAAAATCTGCACCTTATCTCTAATTTGAATTACTCTAGAATTTGACTAGCCATTTTTTTTTGTTGTATTGACTTTTGACAGCATGTAGTAAAGATTCAGGATATGACTGCAAGATAGGACACAGATGTGAAATTTGCTAGAAGTCAGTTACCAAGGATGCACAATAAAAATAATGTGGCAGATCATGCAAAACTTTCTAAAAAGTTTTAGACAATCTCAAAGAGAAACAATTGGAAAAAAAATCTTATCATGTCTACAGAGATCTTACTACCTCCAAAGCAGGAAATATAAAAAACCCACCAAACAAAGCAGAAAATGCATCAGCTGAATCATGTAACATGAAACTAAAAATTCACATTTTTTTCAGCATTTATCAGCATTACAGGCCTGTGTACAAAATCAGCTGCATGTTAGAGTCAGCAGGACTAACATTAGACTCAAGTAAACAACAGCATACATGTATTTCAGCTACTCTTAGCACTAGCTCTCCTTTATTTGTGATGATAATTCATTTACCAGCAAAACTCAGATAATATGGATATTGTACATCATTTCAACAGATAAATTATACATACCTCAGTCCCAGCACTGAGACTTTGGTTATAAATGGGCTTGTTCGCTTCAGTGCAACTAAAATAAGAAATATGTGGAGGTGGCTGTGATTTGGTGCTACACCCTGAAATAAGACTATATACAAAAAATAAGAGTAATTCCACAAAAGTCAGTAAAGATTTAGTAGGTTGTACCAGCTCTATCTCAGCACTGTCTGTAATGGATCTGTAGACATTTCTCCACTTTATGCCACATTAGCGCATAGCATATAGCAACCTTTCCAACAAAGGCCAAAAGGAGGGCCTGATATGTCAGTCAGAATACTGGGCTTTATTTGCAAATGCTTCTGAGGTAACATGCCGCATGGAAGTAACAAGTGTTGTAACATACAGAAAGGATCAGAGTCACCTTGTTTCCAGATGAGATGGAGTGAGCAAGCCAAGCTGGATCAAAGCCAGCTTCAGGTAGGATAGCATGAACAGGGTGCAGAGGGGACTCCAGAGCTTGGGTTAAGAATGACTTCTCAGATCCTGCTACAGGCTCTATAGACATAGCTATGCATGTTATGAATATGCATCAGAGCCACTGTAGTTGAAATCAAGCAGTGCTGCACCTGAGCTAATAAAATCTGTCACCTCTGACTTTTTTTCTGCGTCAATGTCATAGGCAATTTGCATCCCAAGTGATTCAGTACAATTCTGAACACCTGTCTTTGTTATCCCATAGCAAAGATGGATGTTACAACCTTGATGAACTCCACCTTGAAAGCTAGCTACATATGTCTAGATATACACTGAATAAACAGTTGAAGCCTAATTCAGGCAACCTTCCCATACTGTTAGATTACTGGATGTTTTCACAGTTTTTTATGTGTACAAGAAAAGGTCAATCTGTTTCCAGCTGCAAGTTTTCAGCCAATCTATGTCAGAATGAGCCTACATAAAACAAGGAACACAAACTACGTGTCCAGTTAAGTAGGGGGTTGCTCTTTTTTCAACCATGTATCCATCATCAAATAGGAATTCTGTGGTGGTATCAGGAACGCACACTGTTATTCCAGAGGAATGTCAACAATGCATTTACTATTAAGAGTGAAAAATGCCCAGAAATGCCCACTGTGCAGGTGTGGAAATCACACTTACTGCAGATCACTGATGCATGAGACTAAATAAGGCTTATGGCTACAAAATGGATTTGAAGATGAGAAACAGCTCCTGGAAAACTGTTCAGTACTGTATGAGGTAAGGATCTGGTGTAGAAAGGAGATCTAGTTTTCATAATATTGTACTATATAATATACTCACAATGTCATTTATTATCAGAATATGTATGCTAGTGGAAGCTAAATTAAGTCTCAAATGAAAAGCCAGATTCTTGAATTGTCTATTTTTGAATGCCTGACGTAGAAAAATAAAATTATTTTAAAACATTCATGGGGATGCAGTTTTAATTATTCTAGTTATAAAAATGTTTAAATATGTAGAAACTTGAAGCATAAAGTATGCTATCAGCTTGTAGTTAAATAGTCTAACAGGTAAAACATATAGTCTAACAGGTTGGAACATATAAAGATGTCTGCATCTACTGTCAGTTAAACAATCCAGAGAGAGCTGGTTCAGGTGTGATGTTGATGTTTATCCTGACAACCTGTGCAGACTCTTTCCTGGAGGAACAGAGGTACAAGATAAACTGTTGAAATAGTTGCATGCAGTAACTGCACCACGGGATTACACATCTATCTTTAAAATGCCCCACTCTCAAACATACAGTTCATGAACATGTAAAGTTCCTACCTCTAAATTACATTTCCCTTTCAGGAAAAGCTAAAATCCAAGTAAAATTAAATGAACACAAAAAAGGAGAAGAAAAAAAAATATGGCTCAGGATTGCTTTTTGCATCTTAACAGACTACATTTGATTTGGATTCATTCCCCCCCTAAACCTAGGAAGAAAAACATTCAAAGCTTAAAGGGAGTCTTGCAATTCACTTCTGATTATATGGAAGATTGCACAATAAATTAAGAGCAGATGAATACGCAGTTAAGTGGTCTTGAGAGTTTCTGTCAATTAAAAGTATTTATTCTAAAAGAAGAAATACCATAGTAAGATCTGTGATCACTAAGAGAGAAATTCGGTCCAAGAAGATAATAGTGAGGAAGGGTAAAAAAGAAGAGTATTCTAGTTTCTTCTTTTCTTGTCTTTTTCTATGAAAAGATGCTGAGTTCACACTGAAAGGAGAAAATAACAGGAAGCAGGTTTTGTTGACTCCTCCACCATTTTCCTGATGATCTTCTTTACCCCACATCAAAACCCAGCATTCATTCTCAGGTGATCAGTTTGGACTCTGGACAGCTTACAGATAATGTTAGCAGTATTTTAGGCATTCTCTCTGATCATCATCTATATTTGCTAAAAATGAGCCATTACGAAAACTCCTTATGCCCTGTGCAGCCTTATGAGACACTGGCAAATTGTTCTTTTCCTGTTCTGAATACCAAAGCAGCTCCTCATAATTACTTCCCTTTCTTCAGTTTTAAGGTCAACAACAGAGGATGCAGAACATAAAAGCCACTGGGAAAACAGGCACAGAGCAAAGAAAATGAATAAATTAATCTTGGAAGATATGACTAAAATGCCCAATTTTTTAGATTGATGTGGCATCTCAGAAATGATACACGCTTTCTTACACAGTCCTATAAACAACACTTTCACACAAAGTTCCTCATTTTGGAAACCATCCCTGAAAAAGGCTTATCTACATTAGAAAACTCTGGTGCAAGACCACATTCACAGTATCACATATGCAGCAACCCTCACCGAACAATTTTAAGACAGTGTCCCACCTTTCCTACATTACCTTTCAGTCTGGTTGGTCAAGTCCATACAATAATACAAACTCATGGCTCTATACTAACATCAAGCATTTGTCAAATCTCAACATACACAGTTTTTCCAAAATTCATTAACAATTCTCACTTTAACATTTTCTTTCTTAGGATAAAGTAAGTACATAAAATGTAACACAACAGATAATTTAAAAGTTACTAAGTTATGAAATAATAAATAAATAGTATTTGTATTTAAAGATCAGAAGGTATCAGAAAAAAAAACTCCATCAAATACCACCTTTGCAACAAACCTTAACAAATCATCTTAGCTGAAGAAATTTCCCTATGAAGTAGTAAGAAAAGAAATGAAGGATATTACAAAGAAAATAACTTATACCAACCTATATAATTATCATAGTTCTTCATAATACTAACAGATTTCAATAGTGTAACTTTTCTAAGAATTCATGAAAGGTATGAAAATCTTGGTCAGTACACATAAACTTGAGTTTTACTCTGATTTTCCTGCAGCTGATCTAAATAATTTCTATGCCTTCAATGTGGGATATAAAATTCATTGCATCATATTGCAGTTACAGCAAGATGTATTTCACTGTATTGTAAATTACTGCATGCTTTTTTGGCATGGAGTTCTCATTAGCTATGTGCTCATACAGCATCAGAAATCTGCTCTTGGGCAGTGGAGACAGAAGAAACTGACAGTCAAATGCTATTTTTCTCTATTCAGCAGGTTCCCTGCAGTCAGAATCAATAGGGAGGCTTTTTCCACTCTACTCTCTTCATGTCTTGCTCCAAGGTCAAGTTTTAGGTCATAAACTAAGTTTACAGGCTCCTTATCTGAAAAAGGGCTTACTATTAAAAAACACTCTTCCACTGGATACATCCCACTTACTGTGCATATGCTATGCAGCAAATGCTCAAGAAATAAGATGGTGTGGCTCACTGTGCAGAGAACTCTACAAGAAATTACACTGATTCTATTCTAGATCTCATGTTATGTATTCTCTGGCTCAAGACATTACATGCATGGAACTGAGATGACTTTAGTCTCTGTTATCTACAAACCTGCACATCTGACTTACCACATGAGTTTAGAGGGCATACACATATACATTGGTTAGTCCCATCCTAAGTTAAGAGTTGTAATAGGATATGGAGAGTAGAAGCTAGCAATATGAAATCGGAAAATATGAGCAAAGGTAAGTGCACAGAAAAAGAGAAACAGAAGGGTAACTTCTATTAGGAACAGAAAATGTATGCAAAAAATCAGCATATAAATGCATGGGTGTTGCACTCCTCAAATTTTCTTTCTTTTTAACAGTCTTAGTATTTTCTAACTAGTAACTACAGTTGCCATAAATTCCTAACTACCAAACAAGCAGAGGAAATCTCTATGAGAAGTTCTCCATTAACAAAATGTTTTAACACCGAGATAATTGCCAAAGAGTTGTTTTCTCAGTTCTTAGTCTACGAAACACTGCATAGAAAAAAACAGCACCACTGTAAAGTTCAGATTATTTTTTATTACATGGTAGCTGAGAAACAACACAGCTCTTCTGTATTCAGAGAAACTAATTATTATACATCTTTACTTGGAGAATAGTACCAGTTGCTTACCAGGGTAACAGGAGAACTCATCCCTTTAAAAAATATTCCAGTAGCTTTCTGCTCTTTAAAATGTAAGAAAGAAGCTTATCTTGTGATGGCCAGTGGGCAATTTTATTAGACATCTGTCAACAACATCTTTTAAAAATATTTGAAGTTGCAAAATCAGATGTTCTGCCAGTCTTCTATATCTTATTATTTCTCTAACAGTTTGGTTTTCCCATTCTAAAATAATCCAGGGCTTTCAAAAAGTTTAGAGAGAAGATACTTCACAAAAAAAAAAAAAAAAAAAAAAAAAAAAAAAAAAAAAAACCCCCAAAAAAAAAACCTTCTATTTTTAAAACAAATTTTATTTCTTTAAAAAATGATTTTTTTTTGTAGTTTTTAATCCAAAAACCAAT
>JANIJG010009329.1:81837-146590 GCA_024611175.1 Megaceryle torquata | reverse complement strand
TATATATATTTTTATTTATTTCTCTACAGTTACATCGCATGGTCTCTACTAAATGTGGGAGTAATCTTAGCAAGAATTACTTCCTATGTCCTGACATTACTGAACAACACTGCTGAATAATTGCTGGGTTTATTGCTCTTATGAAGCATATTCCTTATATTACAAGATAGTGCTGTTGGATACAGGAGTCTTCTCTGTATGAAGAGCTGTTTGTGTGGCCACATCCCAGCGCCCTACTCCTTGCCTGCAGACTTGGGAAGAATAGGAGCTCAGCTGTGTTTTCCTAAACCTTTTGTGGCAGATAGTTGGTTTGGTTTTTTGGTTTTTTGTTTTTTTTTCTCCCCATGGCGAGACTTAATTACCCTGTACAAGTGTTACCAAAAGATACTGGGTGGCACAGTGAAAGCTGATGAAGAGCTCAGTTAAATCACTGGAAACATCTCAAGGCCTGGATGGACACAGCTAAACGAATGTTACCAGATCTGCATTACAGGAGGATAGTTTCAGGCGCTGCTGGAACATCACCGCTTGCTCCTGAAATAGGGCCCTGCTGGGGAGCTAGCAGTTGCTCCATGCTGGGCCCAATGTAAATCAGCTGTGCTGGTGACACTGGGTGTGCATTCTTGTTCCACTTGTGTGGGGAGCTCTGCACGGCAGCGAGGTGGTGTGCAGCAGGCCAGCCGGGCTGCAGCAGCCTGGTGCTGGTGGCACAGAACGGAGGTGCAAGGTAAATCAGCTTAGCAGCGCTCTGTGCTCCCGTGGTAACTGCATTAGCTGCTGTAGTGCTAGAGGCCTCCTTCACAGTTTGTTTGGCCTCGCGGTGAGAGTCAAAGTTCTTTGTTTTGTTGTTACCATTTGCAAAGAAAGCCTCAGCATTGCTTTGCATGCGGTTCTGCCCTACAGCGTTGGGCTCACTCTGGATACCAGATACATGGTGGTATTTTTTTTTCCCTCATCTTTGGAAAATGCAAACCTAGTTTTCCCTGCCAGCAGTGTACTTTTATTTTGACCCCAAACTAAGAAGCTTTTTCTGGAAATGTTAGAGCCTTACAGAGCATACACCTGGTAAAAAATAAAGATTACTTTTGCTTCCTCAGTTGTGCTTCATGTGAGGTAGCTGCTTGCAGAAACAAAACCATGGGATATTCAGAGGGCTCTATGTAGGGCAACCAGGATTTACAGCTAAGCACAAGCTGCCTGTAGAAGTCATCCTGGTTGAAGGATAAGTGCCTCTTTATTTGATCAGGGATCACAGGTTACCTGTGCAGCTTTTTGTGAATAAGCAGTTCAGGGAACTTTCAAGATGAAAAAGTTATTTTAGAAGTGTAACTGTTCGACAAGGGAAATAGAGCAGAGAGTGAAATAGGAACTAATAGCACCTCATCTGTTATTTCTTCACAGATTTACTTTGCCCATACTGCCTTGAAATGGATAGAACGAGCTAATCTGGATGGTTCAAATCGTGAGAAAGTTATTCATGAAGCTATAGATACACCCGAAGGCCTTGCTGTCGACTGGATTAACCGTAAATTGTATTGGACAGACAGAGGGTACATAACTCTGCAGTGCATTTATATTGAAGCACGCCATAAAATATTTGGAATAAATGACTGGTGATACAGAAATAGCTGAGATATCACTCTAAATTCAGTAGCACTTCACAGTCTGATTGGGTAGCTGTGTGTATATATATATATGGATGGTATACTGTAAATATATACAGTTTGAAGGTTCTTTAAAACTGAAATTCTGGAAGTTTACTTTGAGTCTCCTATTGTATTTTTATCTTTGTATTTCCAAGAAGTAAGGGTTTGGACTCAGTTGCAAGGAATTTAAAGCATGTACTGCATATATACATATACCTATCTGCACATGCTCGTGTGTATGTATATGTATACACTCTTATTTATATCCATACACTGCCTGTGTGTATATATAGCTATATCTTTATATATGTATATAATAAAAATCCTGAGTTTTGCTGCACTAAATACACATTGGGCAGAAGTCAGCATTGCTGACAGCTGGATTCATAGTCCTGTAAGCTAATGGAGAGTCTTTGTCAATAATCTCTGATAAAAGAGGAATGACCACTGGTGGACGATAGGACTTCACATTTCAGCTGATACCTAATGTTACATGCAGAGAGGAAAAAAGTTGGCCTTTGGTGAAAAAGCAGTATTAGAACATAAAATGAAGACTCCTTAAGAGTCATTCTCCTTGGAAAAGTGAAGTCTGTAGCAATAAATATAGTTTTCTGGAAAAAAAATCTGATAATAGACTGGCCATGTAGATTCTATTCTTGACCATGTCATAGATTTTATGGATGTTCATAAGGACCTTAGCTTCATTCTGTCCTGAAAAATAGGCATGTAAAATGCATGACAATTTCTGGATGAAAATTGCTATTTTAAAAAAAAAAATCTTTATACATTTGATAATGCCATTCAGTCAGGAGCTTGTTTTCCTCACGACTCCCTCTAAAGCTAGCATTTATCTACTAGCAATCATATTTCCAACTCATTATTTGCCCAAAAAAGGAGAACTTCATGTCTCCTGAAGAGAAGATATTTTATCATCATGCTCTGGACCAGATGAGGCTGTAACATGAATTACTTGTTGATAAAACAACTAAACATCCCACATCAGCCAGATTATTTCCCATCGGTAGAATGTTATTTATTACACTTTTGTGCTAAACCAAAGCAATGCAAAAACTTCTATGGTTGGCCTGAGAAGGTAATTAAAAAGATAGCAGGGAAGACCTAACAGTGCCATGTATGTTGCAGGAAGGCATGCATCGAAAGGAGCAATCTGAATGGAATGCAAAGAAAAATGATCATCTGGGAGGATATCTCCCAGCCCCGAGGGATTGCCCTTCACCCGTTTGCTAAGTAAGGAGTGATGAACGTGGTTAATTGTGTAATACTTGGGGAGGCTTGTTAAAAATGAGCACGCCAGCCTTAACCTTTTGGCGGTCAAAAAGTGCTTTAGTCTCACGTTAGGGCAGTCATTGCCTCTGAGAAGTGTGTGAACTGGAATGTTTTATCGCTGGGTTTCTTTTATGTGAGTTGGGATGTGTTCATTTCTCAGATTTGAAAAAAATACTTCAGAAGCATGGAAGATACTGTATGCAGTTTAAGCTAAAGAAAAGCATGAACAACTGAAGTCACCCCTGACACTTGTAAGCACCATACTACAAGCTTTGACAGTTCCATATCTATTAACGTAAAGAAGGTAGTCACTTTTAACCAGTGGTGCTTACAAAGGATTTTCTTTTTGGCTATGTTTCCGTTTCTGAGGAAACTAAACCAAATTTGGTTTAAATGCACCTTATATCTTCTTATCTAATACTGAGATGATCACAGGAGTTTTGGAGTTTAAACTCTTGATGAAATTCTGAGCATTTTAATCAATGGCAAAGCCCCAGGTACTTCTGTCAATATGCCTGTAGCAGGATGATTTGATATGTATTGATTTTTTTATTTTATTTTTTTTTAATTTATTTTTATTTTTTTGGTTGCTCATATCCTGCTCTACCTAAGTATTGATGAATGGAGGAAAGAAACTGAGTTGGGAAGGGTGTTTTGTGAGCTTCTCTCTGGACATAAAAGACCTGAAAGAATCTTTCAGTAGAGGCTGAACACAATAGAGACATTTTTCAGGAAAACTTTGAAGAATGAGGACGTTGTTTATTAGAATTATTGGTAGAGGTAAAGGTTACAAGGGGAAAAGGAGGAAGAAATGCCACTACACCCCTCTTTATTAGAAAGTTAAACGATGAAAGGAGGAGCAGACATGGTAATAATGTCCATAACTGTAAAGTCAGTATTTAAGAGGCATCTGAGACACAATTATGGCTATTGAAAATACCAAGCCCTGCACTGGCTACAGCAAAACTACTCATGTTAATAAATCCAAGTGAATCTGGGCTACTTCAGTAAACCTGGCAGAGGCACCTGATGCCTGGAGAGACTGGAGTCCAAACTTCAGAAATAAATTGTGATTTTGGCTATCCCCATTTTGAGCAGCCATCTGGCACTGCCTGTTCACTGAAAACCAATATGCACTCAGTGAGTAACACTTAGGACTCTAGAGAGAGACCCTGAGAATCTTTATTTTATTAAAAGAAGAAAAGAGGCTGGGCCTAATAGTGTTGTTTGTTTGGTTTTAAATAAGATAACCCGAGGACTCTTGCTTTCCATGGGTGGTGGGTAATTTGTGCATTGTTACACCCTTGGTTTGGCAGGGGCTAACTAATGCATTGTCTTCTGTTGTCTGGGTTTGCTAAACTGCTACCAGCAGTCGTGTGGAAAACACAGACAGCAGATATGAAGAGTTGGCAGCTAACACAGGCGGGAGATGATTTTTGAAGGTTTTGTGCCAATGAACAGAGTGGGGATTCTGTAGAAGTCCTTGTGTAATCACCTGGAGTCTTATGGAGAGTGCAAAAAGATCAGCAGCCAGTGTATTTGCTCAAGGTGTGCACTTTCTCTCACATGCCTCAGGCCTGTATTGCCCTGATCTGATCTTTCTGCTTCGAAAGAACTCCATGGAGATGAGGACAAACATTTACTTACTGACTTCCTATATGCATTTTGTTTTCTGAAGGAGATTATTCTGGACGGACATGGGGGTCAATCCCCGGATTGACAGCTCTTCATTAGAAGGCATCGATCGCCAGGTTGTAGCCAGCAGTGGTCTGGTGTGGCCCAGTGGAATAGCTCTTGACTACTTAGCCGACAAAGTGTACTGGTGTGATGCTAAGCAGTCAGTGGTTGAAAGCGCAAACCTGGATGGCTCTGGTCGTCGAATTCTTGCACAGAATGATGTAGGTGAGGCTTTGGGGTTGATGATTTACCTACTGCTGCTTGTGAATGTACATGTGTATCTGCATATGTCCCTGGGAATTCCCAGCCAGTGGCTGTGCTGTATATCCCACGCAACTCTGTGCTGAGGCCAATGGCATCACTGAGTCCTTCATTCTGTTACCCTGTTGTCTTTTATTTATTCATTTCAGCAAAAGAACACCTTTCTAATACTCACTGCTTTTACTAATTGGTCACTTTGCAGAGTACAGAGAACTTTTCTGCCTTCACAGAAAAATGAAAAGAAGGAAAAGGTTAAAAATGTGGTTTGCTTGTTGAATGCACGGCTGCTGAGTGTAATTTGGGTTTTGCTGTTTATTACACCGGTGAGCTATAATGACATAAAGTGGAAGATAATTAATCTTGCCCATTAATTTCCTTGAGCAACAAATCTGCATCTGCACAGTGTTGAACCCCGGAATGATTCTAAATACACAGTAGACACAGAATGGAAAAATGATGTATGCAATATGCTGGTAGTTGTTACGGCTGAGATTTCTGTTGTTTGATATGGAACTGTGCTCTGGAGCAAGACAACAGAATATTAGCTTCTGAGGAACTGATGTTATATCACATCTAAAGTAAACCATGTGTTTAAGAATCTCATACGTGGCAAATTAGTTTCTGGAGAGGCCAGTTCCCTTTGTGCATGATACCTCTCTGCGGAGCATTGTGTAGGTGTGCATACAGAACATGGGCAGAATGAGGACTCTTGGCTCAATACCATGACTGCCATGGATATAGACTTTATGGTTACTGTGAAGCAGCTGCTGTTCTACTCTGTGCTCTGCAAAATGCTTGTGTTCATCTCTGAAGCCAGATGCCCTCCCACTCGTTTGAAGGTGAACAGAGTGAGGTAATGGTAGTGTTCTCCAGTTGATAAGACATAAAAAGCCCTGAGCAGAGTGACTTTCCAGTGATTCTCCCCCCCGACCCCGCTGTGCGTATTCCTCTTTATGCTACACCTTGCAAGTGACTTACAATGGAGGACCTTGAAGCCTGCTGAAAGTTTCATTTTGTTTCTCCACAAGGAGTGAGAGAGTGTCTCGGGGTGAGGAGACAGAGAAGGAGAGCTAGCAGTGCTGGAGAAACACAGGGAGGCAGGCTTGGAGCAGTGATACAGCTGTTCGGAGATGAGAGGAAAGGACATCAACACCCGTATGGAAGGAAGTGAGAGAGATTAAATGCAGACCTATTGGAGTATGAATTTAGAGAGGAGACTTGATATCGTGATGTTTTGCTGTTGCTGTTAGTGAGACTGGAATTCAGCTTCTGGTTTTGGACAGCTATACACCGGAGGATGGGAAGGTGCCACCTCTTCATGGGCATTCTGCTGTGACAGGAATTTTTATTACAGCAGCTCCCTCTAGTGCCCCTGTACTGAGAATTCATCCAGTATAGCTGCATGCAAGGTAGGTTAAATTATTTCTGCTCTTCTTCTAACCCCATTTTCAGCTGTAAGTAAAAGAGCCTATAAGCACCCACCCAAGGCAGTGAACACCACCACCATTCCTTTCACTCATGCAGTGGATCAGGCTTGAGCTGTTGTGGGAAGGGTTCTATTCCTCCTATTTCCATTGATGACACTTCACTTCTGTTTTTAATCCTTAATATATTTATAAGTTAAGAGGTTAAGGAATTGCTGGTCTAAGTGGAGTCTTGTTTGTTGACAGTGCAAGCTGTAGATCCTAAAACTGTGTTTGGATGGGGATGGTATCTCGATCTTGGGCTAGCTGCTGAAATGTCAGGGAAAACAAAAGTGAGAACCATACCCAGTGATCGAGAGTGGTTCGGTGAAGGTAGTGAAGTGTTAACAATCTGCTTTTCAACACAACACTTAAGAACACTTACACAGTATCTTAGAATTTTTCTTATGTAGGAGTGTTGGGTTTTTTCAGTTAAGATATACCAACACATACTCCTTCTCCAAGGTTCTAATTTATCTGTTGTTTTGTTTGCTTGGCTTTGATATTTATGTTTTAAACTAATCCTCCTGGGAATCCCTATTTCATTACTGAAATTAAATATCACCTAGCTGAGGTCTACATCAAAAAAACCTAAACCCACAGATCATACAATCGTGTGCCTACAAAACATACCTCTCAGAGGGGCTCAGACTGCAGTGGTACAAAGTGAGGTGCATATTCAGACTGAGTAAGGACCAGGACAAAGCAAACCTGCTTCAGCCAGGAAGCACTCGCTCTGAAACCAGGTGGGAAAACAGGACATTTGTAGAAGAGCAGTATTTTGTTCTTGCCTTTCATTGCAAAAAGCTTCCCCAAAGGCTATCTTGAAAGCAGGAAGTTTCTGAATGTATAGAAAGAATGCGTAGTCCTACTAATGACAATTTTGTATCATGACAGAGATATTAAAAAGAGTCAGAATCATTTTGGAGAGGTGTTTATATCTCTGTAAGTCAGTCTGCTTTTATATATGAAAGTGCCCTTTGGATTCTGAATTTCTGAGCTGCTCTCTGGTAGCCAGACTGGTTCTGGGATCTGGGATTTCCTAGTGCAGATGACGTTGCGCTACCAAGGAAAAATTGCTGTACTCTGAATTTAGGGTGAGATTTCTCTTCCCTACTATTAATCATGTAAGTGTTAGGTGCCTGGTCTAAACTGGTATCTAGATTCCTGTTATAATCAGTGAAAAAAGATAATCTGGATGATCTCTGGTATCCTGTGGTTTGTGTTAGCTGTTACTCTTAGTCAGCTGGCTGCTGCTGCTAGTTGGCTGGAGGGAGGAAAATTATTTCCCCTCTTGGACTTTGCACTGTGATGAACTGGCTAATGAATGTCTGTGCGTGTTTGTACGTATGTCTGGACCACTGAAGTGCACTTGTGTGCACTTCTGGCACTTGGAGAGACCACACACTGTGTTGGAGCCATACCATGAGTCGGTGGTTATAGTGTCTGTAGCCTGTGCCAATATGCTTGTGCAGGACAACAGATGTCGTGAGCTCCCCTCTTCCCTGTCATGTGAGGACTGCAAAAGGATCTGTGTACCTCAGCAGCTCTGTGCTGGGCCACTTACTGGTACAGGAGGGAGGTACTCAACTTCTGAAAGGCTACTTCAAGAAATTATGAAGTCTGAGGTAGAAGCATCTTATATGTTTGATCCGGTTGGAGATCACCAGCAGTATAGAGTCTATACTGAGCCAAGTGTCATAGTCTCCTCTGCTAAGAGTATAAATAACACGTGCCCATGGTCCATCGTGCATGGACACTTATCCATCCCCATGAGACATGGAAGTGGAGAAGTGGCTATAGCTGTCCTGCTATGTTCAAACTAGACCCGTATGCAGATACTGCTTTTGTTTGTATGGTTTCTTGTGTATGTTCTACAGATGTGCAAATGAGAAATCTAATTTCTTTGTAGGCCACCCTTTTGATGTAGCAGTGTTTGAGGATCACCTTTGGCTTTCTGACTGGGCTAGGCCATCACTAATGAGGGTGGACAAGAAGACCGGCCAAAACAGGGTACGTCTTCGAGGCAGCATGCTGAGACCCTCATCAATGGTTGTAGTTCATCCTTTGGCGAAACCAGGTATACTGCAAAAATTAAGCAGTCATTCCCTTCCAGCCTGCTCTTGTTCACTGATATCAGTAGAATAGATGTCCCTGGGGAGAGGATTATCTTCTCTGAAATAGGCTCTCTGAAAGGCCTTGCACAGTCAGACTGGCATTTATTGAAAGCATCATCTGGGCATGTGTCCCAGGAATGCTAACAGGGTTTGTATATTTATGATCATGCCCAAGAATAGATGCTGATCAGTTGCCACGAGGCTACGTTAGTCTTCTAATTCCTATTTATCCTAGTTTATTAGCACTCCTCACACACACAAATAACAACAAATGACACGGAGAAAGATTTTGTAAGATTTATCAGTTTTGGATCAACTAATTTGATTTTCTGTTTGGAACCATCTCCCTGTAAGCAGAAAAAAAGTAACTTAATAGGCCAGCATTGAGAGAAGGTAATCACAGGTTCCCTATGTCCTTGCAGTATTCTTTCAGGGAATGTTAGGACTCTAAATATTAAAGGAGAAATAATAAAGGAAATAAATTAAAGATAAAAAAGATACATTTGATAGAGAGGACGTGAATCTGCTTTTCTGCCAGAGGCTAGATGATCTATCTTTGCTTTACTGTAGGCATCTGTTTTAATTAAAAAAAAAAAGGGATGTTCTAGTTTTTTCAGTCCTTATTCTTTTTCCAACTCTGCACAGCTGAAAAGAGCTGTTGACTGAAAAAGCGGCTTGTTAAGTTGCCTGTTTTTCTGCGTTAGGGGCAAATCCTTGCCTTTATGAGAATGGAGGCTGTGATCAGATCTGTGAAAACAATTTTGGAGTCGCCCATTGCATGTGCCATCCAGGATTTGAGAAAACTCGAGATGGAAACAGCTGTCGTGCTCTGGATGCTTCCCACACACCAGCAGGTACCGTCCTCTGGTTCCAAAAAAGACCCTCCCAGAACCCTTGAGGATCCTGACACGCAGCAGTGCAAAATAGTCACCTTGCTCTACGTGACAGATGATGGTTTCTGTGAAGAATGAAAACACTGGTGTTGTCCTGGGACAATAACAAGTTGCCTGATTGTCTTTTTTCCCTTGGGTTACTAGCAGTAAGGGAGATGGGTGTAGTGCTGATGAGTGTCATGAGCAATGAGTTGCATTCCTTGCCTTTTGTATTTGAGAAGACCTACCAGTGAGGGGCTTTAGGTCAGAAACAGGCTGGTCTGGGAGGATACTTATGTTTATTTTAAATGGAAACCACCATGATTACTTGAAGGTAAATGAGTGTTGGGCAATCACAAAGCTAGTTCAGTAGATTTTTCAAGAGTCTGCATCATTTTTTTCTTGTCTTTTTCAGGAAGTGTCTCTGTGCACAAGGAGGTAGGGCTGATGCCAACACCAGAGACCTTGCTCCAGAGCACACAAAGCAGTGGGATATTCAAGGATATGGACAATGGGAAAAAGCAGAAAATCAGCATTTTGTTGATGGCTGAAATCATGGTATCAGGTAGAGTCTGATTTCTTTTTTCTGTTCTGTAAAACTGTCCAGAACCTCTCAGTAAAGGGAAGGAAGACAATGATCAAAGGCCCTAAAAGAAGTGTCAAGACTGGTGTCATTCATGCTCTTAGCCCTCTTACACGAAGTTGGGTCTATGCAGTTATGCCAGGCTGGACTGCTTTTTTGTTTGTTTGTCTCCATGTTGCTTCACTATATCCAGAAAAGTGGATAATACTACCCAGGTCTAGAGAACATAACATCTCTAATTTGCAACACTTGTGAAAAGTCTGTCCCTTTGAGCAAAACAAGTAAAACCACTGAGTTCTACCTATGTTCAGTGACACTAGATCATTAAATTGTACAATAGGTTTTGCGCACAATACTCAGAAATCCTGATTCTAAATGACAGTTCAGTTCCATCTAGACAAAGACAACAGTCCTCGTGGTTGTACTGGCTTGTCACCATTAACCCTGGAGAGCTACATTTCAAATGTTGACTGTATGTTCTGGTTTTCTTGTTGTTTTTTTGGTTGGTTGGTTGTTGGTGGGTTTTTTTTTTAATACAGTGTCTTCTTTGATCTGTCCAAATTCATCTAGTGTTGATTTGAGTTTTCTGCTGTTGTTGTTTTTGTGTGTTGTTTGTGCTGTAGATCAAGATGATTGCACTGCACTAGAATGTGATGTCAATGCACAGTGTGTTTTGCTGGAAGATGGTGCTATGTGCCAATGTTTGAACGGATTTACCAGAAAGGGGAAATCATGTTATGGTAATGAAAGACATTAACACAACCCTCTGGAAAACTGTAGACTGGGGGAGAGGAAGAAAAAAATCTCTCTTTTCTCACACTGGCACCTCTGCTGTGTGAGCCACAGCAAAATGGTACTGCTTGTTTTCAATGGGATGATGAGCAGAGAGCATTTGAGATGAAATGGCTAATTATCACATCCCTTATTTTCCCCTGAGTCATGAGTGTTAATCCTATTAATATTAACAAGCAATAATAGGGTTAATAGGAATGAAAGCATAATGTGTTTATTTGTAAAAATTACCTAATTATAAAAGCTCAGTCCATAGATATGGTAGTTGATGTATAATTTAGAAGTACATATTAAGGAATCTCTTAAAGATAAGTATTCCTGATATAATGCTTTTTATGAAAGTGCTGCTCTTGTTTCTTTCTAGCACTAGAAAGAGACTCTAAGAATCAGGCAACGCATTGCTCAGAGTGATCTGTAAGTTTTTGGGCTTGCATACCACAGAAATGGAAGTATTTTGTTCTCTCATAAATGCCAAGACAAGAAGGCATTAAAAAGAGAACAATTTACTATTTGGTGGCTAAGCATGAAAACTCACAGGAGTCTATATTGCTATGGGAAGAAAAAAAAAATCCTGGAAGGTGAAATTGGTGTAATTTTTTTTTTTTTTTACTGTTGTGGTAGGTTTTTTTCCAAGCTTATGTGTTCTGACTCAAAACAAAGTTTCTTTCTGTGTAGAGTTAAGAATATAAGGCTAATTCTGAACAGGGTTATTCCCTCCAAACAGGTTTTGTGTTTTTTTTTTTGAAGCAAGTGGTATTGGTGGAACCTCTAGGTCCCTATATAAAAATAGCTCACTGACTGTCTTAGCCTCTTTAGAATATTCCCATCAAGTTTTATATCAAGAAAAGACCACAAAACCCTTCTCTGTCCATTTGCTTCAGTTGCACAAATGACAAGTGACAGCATAGTCTGAGGGAGATTCACGAGGCAGACTTTTCATTGATTTACCTGATGGTTTCATGGCCCATGTCCCCCATCTCACAGATGTTGACGAGTGTGCTCTACATATGGATGGCTGTAATCGAAACGTGTCGAGCTGTATCAACACGGACGGGGGCTACGTCTGTAAATGCCTGGAGGGCTACACTGGAGATGGGGTCCACTGCTATGGTACAAGCATGTGTGAGAGCTGTGCTGTGTCTGGAAGGCTGGGGCAGGATGAATGAGCAAGTCTTATGATTTGGGCTAGCCTCATGTCAAACTCTGAAGCTGTCAAATGAGCTGTTCTGGTTCTTTTTGAAAAATCTGGTAGGGGCAGGGATCCTAACAGTGGCTCCTCCAGACAGCTGACATCTATCATTTCTTCTTTTTTGATTCTTTCTTTCCTGTTTGAAGTGTGGCAACCTCAGTGACTGATCAATATGCAAAGCCTGTAGCTGTCAGTGGATATCTCCCCTCAGTGTTTGCACTCTTTTTAGTAGCTCCAGCAGGAGAGAGAGGAAGAGTGAAGGGGAGGAGGGAAGTGGAGGTGAAGCAGTAGAGCTTTATTGGAAATCGTTGCCATGAATATAAACGAAAGCAGGTATTGAGTGTGTCATAATGCTCATCAAATAATTCCAGGGCTGTTTAATAGGCATGAGGTTCAAGGTGTTGACACTGACAACTTGAGTACATTTAGAGTCTTGTTAATAATCAGACCCACTGATTTTCCCATCCAGCTTTAATGCCAGGTCTTTAGTTCATTCCCTACATTTCTTAATTTTTTTAAAATCCATTTTAGCAGTAAATATGAAGGAAAAGAAAGCTTTTTCCCCCTCAGTATTTGACAAGCACATAGTTTGTTCAGGGCTTTATAAGACTCTCAGCTTCTCTTTTGTCCTTTTCTTTTTGCTTTTTTCCTTTATAACCTCATTAAAAGCCCATTCAATTCAACAAATTCATATCTAGTCTTTCCTGGACTTTTGTTCTTCAACACGGGTAAGAAAGAATGACTGAAAATTTAAGAACAATATCATTATTATGGGCAGGGTGTGGAAACTATCAGAAGCAGGAGATTTGAGAAAGCATTCTGCCTTCAATGGTCAGAGATCCAGAGCTCTTGTCTTTGAGAATGTTTGGAAGTGCAGACAGAGTGACAAGCTCCTCTCGCTGTCCCAACACCACCTACAATGTCCCCAGGAAGCCCTGGGCTCTCACTGACTGTGGTATAGCTGCTCAGCTAGGATGATTGTGGTACCTCACACTGTTACTGAAAACCCGTCCATCATCTTCCTGAAGTCTTTGAGTCCAGACTGTGATGTGTTTTCACAGCATTTTGTAAATGATGCATTGTTATGATGTTAAACAGAATTGAAACTAATTTTGTGTTTGATGACTTGAAATATACTGTAAAGAGCAGAAACTGGTTGGTGACTTTGTGCTTCAGTTTTAGACACCTGCACCACATGCACAGTGTCCAGAAATGTATCAGTACAGCCAGAGATGGTACAAGATGTGTTCATGTGGTGTTACTGAAATCACATTTCTTGGATTATTCTGCCACAGTTTTGTTCCTTTATTTTTGCTTTTAAAAGTGCTCTGAATTTTCTGTGCTGTTTTGTGCCAGATCCTGCTAATTTTAGCGTAGAAAAAGTCCCAGTGGATTAAGCAATAATTTCTCTAGTTGAACTCAGGGAACCTCTTCATAGTAATTCAGAGGCCCACTTCATTTAACTGTTTAGACAAACTGAATGAACTTGGAGGTTTCTAGACCCTTTCCTTCTGTCTAAACATTTTTGTTGAGGCTGGACCAGTTGGGTGGTGCAGTGGTGGGTAACCCCCCATTCCCAAACCCTTCTGCTGTCTTAATTCACAAACGCCAACCGACAGTACTCTTAGTACTCACCCAGGGTACAAGCTGGGACTGGCAATGCCAGGAGAATAAATCTAGTACAAATAAGTCTTCTCTTCAACTCTACTGTACTCACGACTTATGGGGAAGCCTTTCCCTTCTTCTCCTTGTAGAGAGTTTCTGCAGCAGTGTCACATGCTCTGAGAAGCAGAGGAGGCTGTGATTGCTTGGCAAGTATGCTGCTTGCTTTGCTGTTGTGTTTTCTGTGAAGGTATATTTGCAGAGGGAAATTGTCTGGTGTTTTTCCCCACTGCTTGGAAACTGCAATGCTTCAACTTTTAACTGATGCTCTGAGGTGTTTCATTCTTCTAACTGCAGACTGTTTGGGTGACAGATATTGATGAGTGCAAGATGGGGTCCCACACCTGTGGAGAGAATATAACCTGCACAAATACAGAAGGAAACTTCACTTGCTCATGTGCTTCTGGAATTGGCATTGGTTGTGGTGAGTAAATGGAGAGAGGAACTAAAATGAAGTGGCCCTTTACTAAGAACTGTGCTCTTGTACAAATAGTTAAGCCCAGACATTAGTGAAACTCTGTATAGTGACATACTGGGCAGTTTGTGGATCTATTTAGCTTTGCTCTAGGAGGCTGTTTTGAGGTGGGCAAAGGTGACCAGATCCAAGTTGAGTTTGAAAATACCTACATTAAGATTCAGTGATGTTCTTTTACTGTCTAAATGTAATGACACATCTATCTAATGGCCTTTACAATCAACAGCAGAAATAAAATGCTCCTTGAAGGTAACATTTTTGGATGTGATGTCAGTCTGTGTCATTTTTCAGACTTCCTGTGCAGAAGGCTAGCACAAGAACCGCACCTCATTTCAGTCCCATTTAATTCTTCAGAATAAGCTCATCTTTCAGATTTAGGGGCTAATTTTTCAGAAGAGCTCTGAAACTCTTTAGAAAATCTGGTTCGCAGTTTAGTGAAGGGAGCTGCTGAAGGTTCAGCACTAGTGACTATCTGATCCCCACTTCATTGCCTCAACGTGACAGCAACATTCTCTGAAAATGTGGAGCTGAGTGACTCATCACCTCGCTCCATGTCATCCTTCTTCATGGAGTGAATTTTACTCCAGATCAAGTGACTGTCTGATGATGATGAAGGGACGCTGTGTGATTCTTACAGATCTGTTTCTGTAGAAAACCAGAAGGAAATTAAGGCTTTTTAAAGTAGTACACCTATCAGCATCCCCCCATCCCCTTTTCACTTACTTAAGCTTTCAGGAGTTTCAGGTGTCACTCAGGAAATGATGATTTTTAAATGATGCATGACTCAGAAGTGTAGTGCCTTGTAGGTCTCTCAGCTGTAAGTCCAATCCCATGTCTTCATGGGTTTTAGCACACTGTTTTAGTTCTTTGCCTAATAAGCTCCTTTAGGAAGCTGAAATTTTCTTTCCAGCATGCAGTCACACCTGAGGTTCACTAAAATCTCTCATCCCTTTCCATTCAGGCTCTTTGCTGTGGCAGTTCTCATGCAAATGAAATTTTAAACCCAAATGTCACCGAAGGTTGTATTGCAATAAAACTGGTGTGAGTCATAAAACTGATCCCACAAATGTATGGGTGTGATTAAACGCATTTCTACTAAGCCACACTGCCAGAGATTCTTTGCCATGTAGATGTTTAGTCCTGACTTACAGATTTTGCTGTAGCATCAAAGTAGGCAAGAAAGTGCTCCTTTTCTGTAAGGGTGTGTCCGCACTGTAGGTCATACTGTGCAGAGATGTTAGAGGCACCCTTAAAACCAGCTAGTTTGGATATCTGTGTAGCTGACAGTGTGTGGTACTTGGAGCGGGCTACAGAACCCTTTGAAGAACTGGTTCAGTAGAGTTCCCTGCTTCCCCAGTGATGCTGTAACCTGAAACAATAAAAAATATGATCTGCAATCACACACAGATGGAATCAACTGCGTGGCAGTGGAGTAAAAATAATCTGCACAGGAATGACAAGTTGCACACGAAAACTTCTCAGTCTGGGATCCAATTATGTGAAATACAGTCGCTCTTCACCTGTACATCTGACTCCAGTACTTTATGCATGGTAGAGATTCACCCTATCCTAAAGCTGCAGAAGTTGCAAAAATAATTTAAGTACTAGACAGCTGGTGTAGTTTTATTTCAGAGCTGTACTCACATATCTACGTAGACAGAATGCATCTAACCTCTGTGGGTCTTTCAAATCTAGAATCAAGCATGTTTAATGTTTGAGCTGAAGTTCTGTGTGCCAGAATTTGCTAAGCAACATAAGCAAATAGGTGAAACAGAAGCAATTGATCAAAGTTTGTGACTACTTTTCTATCTTGAAGTTCTGGAACTATTTTGTAAGATCACATTGCCAGTGGTGCCAGAAGTTTGAGATGTCCTTGTGAAATCCTGTATTTCAGAGTCTACTGTGTCCCCCACTGTTGTCAGCAATGAATTCTCTACACACCCTGTGCAAGGTGATGTTGCAGGATGCCCTCCGTCGTACGAATCGTACTGCCTCCATGGTGGGGTGTGCAATTATGTTTCTGATCTGCAAGACTATGCCTGCAAGTAAGTATAGAAATGTGCATTGCCTGTGCTGATGAATGGTATCCTTAGGGCTCAGCTGAGTGCTGATAGTGAAGCATTTGTCTATAAATTACCTGTTCATCACTCATGCCAGCAATTATCATTAGACACTGCTCTTATCCATAAGGTGTTCACTCCGTTCACACACGTTGCTATTAATAGTAGGCTTGGATTTGTTCCCTAAGCACTCGATTCTTTGCTTTGGAAATGTGACAGAAGTTGTTAAGTGCCCTAGTGCTCGTGGCTTTATGAAAGAGCTGCTTGCTGTCTCTCCTGCACATATTCTGCTGCCTTGTACCTCCCTGTTGGCCTTGCTGTTCATGTGTAGCGCTCACTGGGGTGGAAGAAGACACCTCTGTCTCATCTTCTTTGACTGGGAGAAGTCTGGTGTCAGCATCTTCTCTTACAGCTTGAACAGTCTTGGCCCCTGGCAGAAAGGGTACAATACGATGGTCTTCTGAAAACAATGAGACATCAAAAATGAG
The DNA here is from genome assembly GCA_024611175.1 of Megaceryle torquata. Classification (NCBI taxonomy): domain Eukaryota; kingdom Metazoa; phylum Chordata; class Aves; order Coraciiformes; family Cerylidae; genus Megaceryle; species Megaceryle torquata. Next base: position 130,018 of record JANIJG010009329.1, on the reverse strand, counting down.
ACCTCCTTCTTTCTATCAATATTTTTGTAAAGCCTAATTCCTGGTTCCCCAGTTGCAGTTACTGATAAAAACTGAGGACCTCCTATTTCCAGAATTTAGCCTTGGCCTCGTTGATGTGATAGCCCAGTCCCATGGGGTACTAATTTCTTCAAAACCATTAGTGCTGGAGGTGGTGTGATTTGACTATATTTGAATCTGTGTTATATCTTTCTTCAGAATCGACTATTAAAGTGTTTACAGTGGGACAAATCCAATGCCTGCCTTCTCCTCTGTGGTCTCACCTGGTAAGTGAGGACCTGTGCAGGGGATGGATGCTGTTTTGTAGCAGGCAAATCTTCCTCTGTGCCTCAGTAATGTGAGTGGCCCTGGTATAACCCTGGAGTGAGGGGAACACGCTTTGTGCTGAAGGGTTTCTTTGACCTACAGTTTACCCAGATCTACCCTGTACTGCACTGCAGGAACCATTCCTGCAAGCACTGCCAAACACTAGGCTTTCTTATTTTCAACTATGGGTGGTCTCGCCTGCCTACAGACCTCTGTACCTGCAGGGATATGAAAAGAATGCATCTCATGTACTTACATGGGAATGAAGTGGATGCTTTGTGCTGTGGATTTCCTAACCTCGTCAAAGCCTTTACAGGAGATGGACTCATCTCTGGTATTTGTAATAAATTTCTAGGGTAAATTTTAGAGGCATTGACGTCTTTAGAGGCATCTTTTTTCACCTCATTGAGTTTCCCTTCTTGAAACGGAAGAGTCTCCAACCACAGACCATTCAAATTGGGTCACCTTTTCTTTTGTTCTTTTATTTGTGCATAGGAAATATCCAAACATACATATCCTTCAGTTCTGGAAGTGGAAGCCATTAAAATGTTAGAACACAGCCATGCTTATCTGTATTCTTGGGGGCCAGGGTTTGTGCGTGGTCCTTGCTGAAAGCTCCCATGGCTGATTTCTCACTAGATGGCAGCATTCATTCACGTAGGCAGTAATAGATGCACTACCAAATCCAAGTAATGGAAAAACGTTATCTACCAAAAATCACATACCGAATGTGATTTGTTATTTTAATTACTAGAAGCTCTTACATTGGCTAGCGGATCATCTAGTTTGTTTGGAATTTACTGTGATCTTACATTTAAAAAATATAATTTTTCCTGCCTTACAACATATGTACATCCTAATTTGTGACAGAATGAGAGTGATTGTGCCTGATTTAACAATGAATGCTGATATAACCTTTTAAGGACGTTAGGTAAAAGCTGCTACCAGTCAAATCCTGCTTTCTTTGCTCATTTGAGTAGCTCTTTTTACTTGGGTAAAAATAGACAGGTAAGAATTTTGAGAAGGATTTGAGTCTATGTTGCTGGGAGGTTGTTATGAATTGAGCAGACTTTTCATTTTTTTATGTTTATTATTTACTTTTTTATGTCTCTCGCCTTGGACAATAAAGCTGAGATTCTTTTTTGACATATTTCTCACTTCATAGTAATTTTGATTTGAGGATTTCATGCAGTGATAAGATATTTCTGTGTTGAGTTTTACAGTGGTAAAATCAAACAAACAATAATTGCCTACAGAAGAAAAATTGATTTAAATGATGAAGATTTTTCTAACCCATACAAGTTTTGGGGTTTTTTTAAACACTTTCATTTATCTTTTATTTTAAAGGAATCAGATTAAGATTTGATTCCCTTAACCAAATCACTTAGAAAATAGGACTAAGTCCTATACTGTCCATTTCAGAGAAAGGGAAGCTTGCTGCTGGGAACAGTAAAAGGAAAATCTTAGGGATACACTAATCACACAGCAAGATTTAAGAGAAAATTATTTTTTCTATTCTTTACCCATTGGAGTCTGGAAATTTGAATCCCCCTGTAAATCATTCAATAGCTTTACAGTAAAAAGAAAAGAAAAAAAGTATTTTAATATTGAATTCTACAGGTTTTGACGCAGCCATTCCCTTAAAGTCATTTTTTCATCACCACTATTAAATTCAACCAGATATTTCCGTAGCAGTTGCCAATGTTAAATCAATACACAATGTGACTGAAGTGATGATCTGTTTTGTTTTTTTTTTTTCCTCCACTGGTTACAAAGTGTTCTCACTTCATTTTGGCAGCTGTGTGACAGGCTACGTTGGGGAGCGGTGTCAGTTCAGCGATCTGGAGTGGTGGGAGCAGCAGCACACTGAGCGGGTGAAGATGTGGAATATCACCATCACTGTCTGTGTAGCAGTGCTGGTGCTCCTGCTGCTGCTGGGGTCCCTGGCTGTCTACTGCCACAGGTACTGCTTCCAGACATGGGCTGTGAACGTGTGGCACAGGGACAGAGGTGCTGTCGATTTTCACAGAGGGGTTATGACAAAAAACACGAGCAGCTTGTTCCTCAGCTTGTGGAAATCACCATATCATCCTTGCTATTCTTTTGCTTTTCAGTAATTGGATCCATAAATAATTCAGAAAGTTCTGGTGTGTCCCTTGCCTGTAGAACTCACATTGGTGTTAGTGAGTGACATGTGGCTGGGAGGAAGAATAGACCTTATTAGGTCTGAAGAGGAGCTATATTGATGAGAGAGTTCAGGAGCATGTTATTTACTTCTTCCTTGGCTTCTCTTAAGAGCTTTAGATTTCTGAAACTCTCATGGTAGATTTGGCTCTTCTCTGCTATTTATCCCATTAGTTTGGTTTTGCTTCCCTTTCAGTGCAGAGTGGCACCAGAAAATGTCCTTGCCATTGAGAAAAGCAGCATACTAACCTTCCAATAGCAAATTGCACAGTGACGAGCATGAAAGCAGCTTTCCTGGCAGTAGAAATAATGAATTCAGAGTTGTGAGCCTAAGGCACATCTGTTGTAAAAGTATTCCCTGGCATTTTCCATGGCTGTAATGAATTGTGCAGGTTTGGAATTCTCATGGCAAAAAAAAGAATCCCTACAGTCACTACTTAAGAACCCAGTCTGATGTGAAATTAAATGTCATCGATGTCCCTTGGACATACAGCATTTAATAAGTTAGAACCTTTTGGCCATGACCTTGGCAGATAACTGTTCTCAGAGGCTCCTGTTTAAATGCATATTTATATTTAAAAGTAAACAAACAAATAGACAGCAGCCAAATCAAGAATCTCCTGCTGCATGCCAACCTGCTGTCTGTGTGCAGGGGTTTTGTTTGTGTTGAGGTTGATTTTAAAATTAGACTCTCCTAGGCATAAAAAATTAAGCTACAAAAGAAGTAAACTATGGAAGATAATTTTTTTTTTATTCTTATTTAATTGTTCCTAGCATATTTAATCTATGAAAGTAGAAAAGCTGCCATGGTTCTTATTTTATATTAACTAATGGTAGAAGTCCAGAATTAAAGCTAAGTACAGCCTGGTTTGTTCTCATGACCTGAGATTCCAAAGCTAATCAGTGGAACGATACAGAATAGACATATAAACTGTCATGAATAAAAGCCAGAATGTGGCTGATTTTAAGGTGTTATTAATTCTCTCCCTTCCCTTCTTTTGTCATTTCTCCCTGATTTACCTTTCTTTCTTGCCAAATACTTTTGATCACTATAACTGTTTACCTCAACAACAAGTTTTCAATTACACGCTTGACTGAATTTCTACTGCAGCTATTACCAGTGTAACGAGATCAAAATGAAACCACTGACTTAAAATCCCTATTTAACAGGAGTCTGGAAGCCAGCATTTGAGTTGAAATTACTATACTGCTTTTTCATATAATCTACTATATTTTGAAATGTACTATTAAGTCTGTAATAATCCTGTTCCTTCCTCTGTAAAATGAAGACACCTATCTCCTTTTAATTGGAGGAAATGAAGCTGGAGATCTACACCTGCTTGTTTGAAAAATGTGTGAGCTAGAGGCCAGGAATACCAAAGTATTGTGTTGGGTTCTTCAATGACTGTTGTCTGCTCAAGAGCATTGTGCTATTCTTAATGTTAGGTTTAAGTAGTCTGACTGTATAGGATGCCAAGTTTCCTGTCTTCCCTGGGAAGCAACAACTCTTTTCCAACAACAACAACAAAATCTGAATTGCTGCTTGAACATCCACAATCCCTCCACCTCAACTGGCAAAGGCTGTGCAAAAATTGACAGTAGGACTGGGATCAAGGCTGAGAAATTCTTGGCCTCTTGCCCATGCTCAGTCAACTAAACTCCACTATCCCGTCTGCTTGTGCTCAGTCACATACGAAGACTCCCATGCCCGCCAAGTCCATCTGGCATCTGTTACTCTGCAGGCTGTAAAGTAAGATGTAGATTTAGTGATCCTCTTGAGTGGGGCATCCCGCTGAGGACCATGCCTGTGCAATGGATTCTGTAACTCGTGAGCAATGGGAGAGAGTTTTGTCAGCACTATCAGCTGCACTGCAGGATGGGCATATCCAGGTGACAAAACATGAACAGCAGCCTTGCCACAGTGTCAGGAAAAGTCAAAGTGGACTAATTTACCTTATTTCTCAGCATTCTCTGCTGTGGATATACCTTTAGATCTGACACATATTTGATTTTGTATTAACAGTCTCAGTCTTGGTTGGAGAATTATTTTTTTTATTTTAATGTTTGAATATACAGGAACAAGTTGTAGAGAATCTGGGCTGAAAATCTGTGGTGGAAATGGATCCTTTACTTTTCTAGCAAAAAGTAAATTGTATTTACCTTGTATTTTCAGGATGGGAACAACATATGATAATTATAGCAAATGCACTTTCCCAGTTAGTATATGCATGTGATGCAGAAATAAAGGACAATTCTTATTTTTTTAGGGTATATGTCTATTAAATTTCATTTAAAGTAGATCAAGTAAAGGATGTTATACACTGAGACTTCTGGAATTTGAAGAGCATAACATTAATTTTGTTAGTTGATGTCTAAGAGGAGAAAAAAACTATGTAAAGATGTACTGATTGGGATGTCAAACAGTTTAAGTGAGCTCTTTTTCTTATTATCATGTTTTCTAAGCCTATATGAGCTTTTAATGCTGTCTCATAAATAATTACTGTTTAACAGCAAAAATACAATTTTTTGAATTTATAGCCACTTAGAGCTGATTATTTGTATCCTTTTCCAGCTCCAGGTTGTATTCCTGGCTTTTTTTCCCCCTTGAACTAATTCTGTTGGTCGTACCTTTTTCTGGAAATGGCTTAGTTCACCCACAGATGCTGTGCATTGTATTGGCTGAAACCCTGCTCTTTTTAAAAGGAATGTCTTACGAGTAGGATAATATAAGAAAATGGAAGGGGGTAGTTAAAATTATGAGCCCTATTGTTGTTTCTAATGAATGAGCCTTTACAGATGACACATTAGAACGTACACTTTTTCACTTCTTACTGACTTCTGTTTCTGACAAGCTGTTTCTGTTTTAACCACTGTGTGGCATTTGACAGCAATATGCCTTTTCAAACCAATGAAAGAAAAAATATGTCCCTTCTGTAAATACCTATAGAGTAATGTGTGAAAGGAAGCAGCATCTGTTCCTCCCAAAGCAAAGTAATTTGTTTCAGCTTTTGTTCTGTTGCAGAAGTCAAAACTTTTATAAGAAGAATCTCTACGCAGAAGCGATAAGAGATGCTGGCAGCCCTGCTGACAATGAGAACGTGACACCTACTAGCAACAAGTCTCGGGTAACTATATTAATGTGAAGTGGAGAGGGAAGCAGGAAGGATCAAAGAGTGTTAGGGATCCACTTGAGATTATCCATCAAATAATTCACATCTTAAATATATTAAATAACTGCTAGAGTCATCAAGTGCTTTGCTGTGAACCCTAGTTCATCTTACCTCATTGTTATCCCTCAAAGTTCACAGCTGCCTGGATGTATTGCAACCATTAGCCAGTGTTATTGTTAGCTTTGAACACAACAGTTGGGGAACTGTGTTCTAAATTAAGGAAATGGCAATGTGATGACATGGCATATCACAGAGTTATTTTCACAGGAAAGTATGCCCTCCATAAAAAAAGGCTTCTGGGAAGCCAAGTGCTGTGTGTGCTACATGAGATGTTGAACTTTATTTTGGGGGTTGATAAATTTAAATGTCTCTATATTAGAGGTTGCTGCCGTGTAAAGAAAAGCAACGAGGATGCTGTTGGGCAGTTTGGGAGGGAATATAAAATACCAGTTTTGTACTGGTGTGGGTAGAAATGCCATCACGACATGGTTGTACTGGCCAATTTCTGTTGTCATTTTTTGAATCTGCATCAGAGAATTTGGCCCCATAAGATCTGATCTAAGGACTTGATTCTCACTGGCATTAAAATGATATTACACTGCTGGGTGATTGCAGTTGAAACTTAAAGCTGGCGAGAGTGACATAATCATCATGTGTGGCTACTTCTGTGCCCAGCCTGAGACTCCTTTCTCAGAATGGCTTGACTTACCCCAAGAGCTTGTCTGCACACACATACCATTCAGCTCTGAATGAGCTGCTCTCCAGGTAGCATCACATTAGCTAAGCAGCACACACTCTTCAAAGTAAGCACAGATATGCCAGGGAAAAAGACCACTGGAAGAGTTTGTAATCGTAGGGGATTTGCAATAAGCTCTAGTGAAGCACATACATTCTTAACTGGAGTAACTGTACACGTGTTTTTCCAGTACAGGTATTGCTGCAAGGTTTTATAAAGCCTTCCTCAGCCACCTATAGCTGGAAAGGTACAAGAACTGTGTGCATAGTAGCCATGGTCACAAAAGAATTTGACTTTAAATGGCCTGAAGTTTGACACTCTTCCTAATCTTTGACTCCAGAAAGATGAGGAGTCTGAGGGGTTCAATATCATGGAATATTTATAGTGTCAATCCAAGGATTTTTAATCAACCTGAAGAAGGCCTTGCACATAGTTTAGATTGTTTGGCAGGATTTGTGAGTGGGTAGTCACGGACACACACTATCAAACAGATGGTGGGAGTACTGAATTGTCTTGACCCTGGTTACAACATACTGTTCCTTAGCTGGTCGACTGCATACTCCTGTGGATCTTTTATCCCCAGCATTTTGTTCTTCCAGGTACTGGGAGAGAACAGGAGAGACAAAAACCACAGCTTGCAAAATATCTGAAGCTTGAAAATTCAGAAACATTTGTTGGGACAGAGAACAGCTTGTTGCCTGGGAGCAGTGGTCTAGGAGACCTGCAGCTTGTCAGCTCTGTCCCCACCTGCTGTTGTCCCCACAGTTAATGCTAGTGGTCAATGACATTTTTGCTGGACATAGGAGTAATTAACTAAGCAATGGATTGAATCAACGAAACCAAGTCCAACCTACTCATCTATTACATGCTTGTGTTAGATTTCACCGTGCACTCTTGCACTGGGAGACATCAAATGCATTACTGAAGTAATTTATTGCAAATGGCTCGTTGCAGGCTGGTAGAGGAAATCACTGACCCTTTGCTAATTATTGCTGCTTACATAGTAATGGATTCCTGTGGTTTCATGCATGTGATTTTTCTCTGAGCTGATTGTAGCCACTGAGTGTTAAGTTCACTGGTGCTTAATACGTTCATGCACTCAGGTTAGAAACTGCAGAGCTGCCAAAAAGCAGCAGGAAGTTGTCCATGTCTGCTGTTCACTTAAAATGGATTATTGGGGAGCTTTATGTCAAAGAAAGATATTATACCACATCAGGGAAACTGAAAACTCTATAGCTCCTCAGCTCTTGAGGTATGGAAGGAAGTTTATGGGTGCTATGAATCTACACAATATTAATAATCCTAATGAACTACTTCATATGGGGACTGGATGATGTCTATGCAGTAACTATAAGGAGCTCATGAAACTCCTTTGTAGCCTACAGTGCTATTGCTGATTTGTGAGGGTGGGGAGAGAGAGTGCAAAGATTGTCTTGTTCTTGCCCATCTATGTTAATGAAGAGGAAAACATGCTTTCACACAATCACACACACCAAATGCTGCGTATCGTGATACTGAAACTATAAGTTGTCCATATGTCACTCACTTTTTGCTTTACTTCTATTCTGCCAGGTGAGGCTATATTTAGCTGAGGATATACCCGAGTATTTTTTTCACATCAAAGTTAGTTTTGTCCTAGGGACATATAAGCCTTAGTAAACTGCACAAGCCTGGATTTTTATGCTGTTTTGAGACTTTTCATCCAGCAATTGTTTTGCTTTGCACAGTCAAAGATATTTTTCAGAACTGTGTGTAGCTGAATCTTCTCCAGGGGCCTGTCACATGTGGATTAGCAGCTGTAAAGCTACAGATTTTATGTAAATTAACTGATGCCTAAAGAGTCACACCTGCTACATCTATGATCTATCCACATAAAATCACCAATTATCCACCTGGACCACTGAATCTGTCAGGCCTTCTGTTGGAACATCTTATTTACAGACATTTTCTCTTCTTTCCTGCCTCTGGTCTTTAATTATCCCCCTTTACTGACTGTCCCTCTTTCCCTCTACACTAATGCAGCACAGCACTTCACGCTGCTTTCCTCTACCTGTGGTTTTTAATCTTTTCCCCCTGGTCTTTTCAGCACATTCCTCCAGAGGCTCCCATCTTCTGCTTCCGAGGTGTCACTTCCACTGTCACCGTGGGATGATGGACCCCCACCCCCAGGTGGTGCGGGGAGCCAGAAAGGGAGGCTCACTTCCTTCCCTGTGCCTGACAGGGTTTCCTGCTGTCTGGTTGCAGGTCTCTCTAATACTTTAAAAGCAGCCCTCAGTACTAGAGAGAGAATTGATTTTCATCAACTTCTTTTCATGCATCTGGAAAGGCTGATTTGCAAGGAAAGAGAACGGGTAGTTCTTTGCCAGACTGGGACTGTGCACTTCCCAAATAAAGACCAGGGCTGTCATCAGCTCAAATGTTTAATTATCTGAGGGGAAGGGTCATCTCAGAAGCCAGGATGACCTTCCCCCCACTGCTGTGGCTGGAGTGTGTGGCCCTTCCAGTTTTCCTCTTGGGTTTCAAAAAGCCATTTTGTTTTATATTAATTTGGGCTCTGTATATTTTGTGCCTGTTGTATGTATTTGCAGTTTGTGGTTGTTAAGGAGTGTAGCAGTTCTCTGGAGACTAAAGGAGTTGATCTAATTGAGTGTGAGACACCAGATCCTCATCCTGCCTGTCCTTCAGAATACGGTGAGTAGGATTTCCTTCTTTATTAGATCTCTCCTCACCTTTGTACCAGCAGGAGCAGTGGCTTATGGAGAAGACCAAGAAATCAGAATTATATATCTGGCCTGTTTAAAGCCACTGTGCACAGTAGAGGACATGTTTTATTGCTGTGAAGAGACCAGTTAGTGCTTTACTTTGCAGATTCTTCTTGAGAAATTGCACTACAACTGTGTTTTCACAGTCCTAAGAAGCCAGATGCTTCTTGTGAGAGTAATATCATCATATTTTTGCATTTATATAGAACTTTAGAATTGTTTCATGGCAAGTGAAGTTATGCCCATCATACTGATGGACAACATATGTCCATGGAATGATACACTTTGACAGTCCTTACTCATTCAGGCAGGATAACTGAAATGTTGTGAGCAGTACAGGTTTCCCCAGAAATCTTTGGTCTTGCAGCAGCAACTGCAACTCTGCTTTTTCTGTTAAACAAGGAGTTTGACTGCTTGGGGTGTGTTTGGTGCTTAAACAAAGATGAGATGAATGAACACGTGCTTCCCATCGCTGGTGCAAAGGCAGCAGGCAGCACAGAGGCACACAACGGTCTTCTGTGGCTCACAGCTTACCAGCTAGACCACTCTGAGTTTTAGGAAATGCTGACAACAGAACCTCCTAATTGCTCAGGTGGTGAGAACTGATGGAGAAAGACTGATATCCTTAACCTGATTTTATACCTCCTAACTACACAAGTTAACTAGAGGACCCAGTTTGCTTCAGTCATTTAGAAATAAGCCAGGACAAATGCTTGAGGATCCTGGAATGGGCAGGCATCTCACGAGCCTTTCAAAATTGCCTATCCTGTCCTTAGACATCTGTTGGGAAGTCACTTTATTCATCAGTAGAAAATATGCCTCACATTTACTTGATTGGACTAATATTGTGAACATGTGTAGAACTGAATTGTCCAGTGAAGGATGCCTGATGTTTCCAATTAGGAGGCTCTGTTTTCATTTATAGCTTTATCAGATCCAGCTATTGGAACAGAAATTTCTCATGACAGGTGTCTGAGGTTTTTTTTTTTTTTTTCTTAGCTGAATATTTTAGCAAAAATAGTTCAACCATTTTAGGCAACAAGACTGGAAAATAATCTGGCGTCTTTTATAACATGGTCAAGTTTTTATAGTATGCAAGTAAATCTAAGATCTGTGGAATTTGGAGCAGGGCCTTTAATTTTGCCAGGCAGGTAGTCTTCCTGTCACAGGCATGCTTTTTCTGTTCTTATGTATTAAAAGAGAAAACCATGATATTTGTCTGGGACAAAAAATTTCTCAGCAAGTTCTTAACTTTGCACCTTTTTGTTTTTCTTTTGACATGAGTTGATATCGTAATTTTCTGAACCTAATTCTGTGCTTTCCTTTCTTGAAGCTGCCATTAGCTTACTTTTCACTTAGTTGTGAAGCTTCTTAGATGGATTTCAGTAATACATATCCATTTTCTCCAGCAGAAGAACAGCCTCTAACATATTGTGGAGCAGAAAAGTCTTTGGCAGAAGAGGTGAAAGAACAAGGTTGTCGACAAGAGGTTCCTGTTGGTGAGAAATTGCATCAGCCCATGGGACCAGTGAAGGGTCCTCCTCAGGCTCCCTGGAATATCCACCCCAAGCCTTTGCTGGAAAGGGAGCCCTGCGTGCTTGCCCCAGCCAGCCTGCTGATGCAGCCAGACTAGAAGCAGCCTGGATTTAAGTGGGAAAAGAAAGAAGGATGAAGTCAGTAGGGAATGGGAACTCATGAAACACTGAAGCAACCCTCATTTTTTCATTAAAATCTGCTTTAGGAAGAAAACAACCAACAAAAACACAAATCAAAACAGAACAGAGAAGTCCTTACCCCACCTTCCCTGTCATCTCTGCTTGGAAGAATTATTGTGAGCAATGTATTAGTAATTACTGCTCTAGAAGTATCACTTTAAAGGTCTCTGCTGCTACCTTAATTAACTGCCTGCTAAAAGGACACCGAGGGAAAACCAGATCAGTGGGTGAGTTGTCAGAGTATTTTTGAAAGGAGTTTGTTGCAAGCAGTGGTTTTTACACATACATGGAGTCCAGAAACTGCCTAGAAAATGGGTCCCGAGGACAACTGCAGAGAAACTGGCATGGGAGATGATGCAGGAAAATAAGATAAAAATGAATCTTTTTATTCAAATATTGTTCGTGGACACTTCAAGCCTCTCCCCAGCACTGCTGGCAGGCCAGTGCATGTTCTTGGACTTCAGCAGAGATATTCCTGTATCTGCTTCTGTAAGTGAGCACCAGATGGGATTTCTCAGGTTTGGTGGGTTAGAGGATTTTTGGGAGCAGATGGTATTATGATGGTCACATCTACAAAGTGAGAGGTAACATTTGAGGGGAAAGGTGATTCTTCTGTTCAATTTTCCAGTCTACGCTGGTGCTTCAGAGCATTACAGGATTGTTTCTGGACTGAAGCAGTGGACCTGAGTCTACTTTCAGCTCTGCAAGGAAGGATGTTCTGGAGCTGTCCTTGCCTCACAGAAGCGTGTCTGGCAACAAAACCTGATCTGTTATGTAGGACTTAATGTTGTGAAAGAAGTCCACCTGATTTTTGTTCCAAAAGAACAGGAAGAGTGGGACAAGCAAACAAAAAACCACCTCAGTTTGGACTGACTTCCACATAATTGATTTGTACTGCCTGATAAAATCCAGGGGAACAACTGGAAAACAACACCACTTTTTCTTGTAACGCTTTCTGACAGCTACAGTTCCATTTATTTACTACAAACTAACTCACTTGTAAAGCTCTGTTGTATACAGAGTTGCAGCTTAGTTGTTTATCATACCAAGTGATTTTCATCACTGGTCTTGACTTCCTAATGCTGTTTTCAGAACATTTTGGAAGATAACTGGAAATCAGCTAGATTACTACTAATATTTTCATGGTAGGGAATCTCCCCGTCCTCTGCCTTTGAAGCCTACTACTGTAACTATCAGACACCTTTAAACTCTGCTACAGTGCCCACCACTAGCTGGATAAAAGTGGCAAATGTTATGAATTTGTGTGTTTACCATTCTGCTTTTTGTTTAGTTTAGAACCCTGCCAGGAAGGTGTGGGATGTTGTCATTTGGTTACCAGCTCTGTATAGGCCAGTGATGGGAAAGAGTATTGAAAGAATCTTACCTCTTGTCCAGAACAGTTACACACTTTAGTAACTTTGTGGAGTCAGTTCTGATTTTGTTGGTGTAAACGCTGAGGCCATGATGTCTGAATTACAAAAAAATATAACGCTCTGTTGTGTAGAGAGTTGTCACTTACTTGTTTATCTTCTGAAGTGATTTTTCCTGGTGGTTTTGAATTGTTGAGCCTGTTTTCTAACCACATGAGTTCTGAGCTCAGGATAATCTTGTAAATAAGGATTTCCAGAGTTGGAACTTGTAGGAACTAATCGCAATGAGGACACATTCTCTTGTGTGAACAGCAACAAGGGTATTTCCATGGAAAGAGAAGTGCTCGAGGGGAGTTGGCATGCCCAACTGTGTTCAGGAGAGGGCAACCACTGGGCTGAACCTCACTTGGTATTTGGTAGATTTGATTTTAAGTTCAGTTAGTTTAATTTCATTAACACTGTTAAAAGCAATGGATTCCCTGGTCTTTCACAGTTCATCACTGATCTTGTGTATTTTGATGGGAAGAGAGTCCAGCTATAAAGGCCCCGATTCAGTAAAACATTTTATTTACATGAGAGCTAGACAACAAAATGACTGATCCCTGCACTTTGATTATCTCTGATGAAATATGTTTGTGTACTTAAAATCAGTGTTGTGTTGAATGACAGCCAACATTTAGTTGGCATTTTCCCCCATCAAAGGAAATCAAGATCTGTAACTTTGAATCCTGTCTACACAGAAGTGTTTGAGACTCCTTACAAATTCATTTCATATTCTACCCTGTGTTTTGTTTACTTTGCTTTCCTTCAGTCCAAGGATCTAATTTAAAATTTGATAGTGTTCTTTACAGAATAAGATAGAAAAATCAAGCTGATCTGTTTTTGTGATTAGGGTGTTTTGAGTTTTACATGTTTCCTAAACTCAGCTGTAAACTCAATAAGTCTAAAACCTTAGAATGGTATTTCAACACAAATATAATATATTTGGTTCATTTGTATGTTTATAAAGCTATTGATTTATAAAATAAATAAATAAATAAACCCCCCAAACCCTGTTGTCCTTCTTTTAAAAGAAGAGAATGCAAAATTCTGGTTTCAGTTAACCCGTGCCATGTTTGTTGATAGCTCCACTGGCTTCACACAGCCTCAGTGTGTGTTGTGTTGGTGCAGCGTGTGCAGATATCATGGCTTTTTCATTCACCACTCAGAGAATCTATACTAATGGGGATTATCTCCTACAGCTCACCTGCAGATCCCAGCTTGAATATGGTAAGGTTTTATTTATTTTTTTAGCTATACTTTCCCATAGAAGCCATATGCTTCCTCTTGTGCACATTTAAATGACTGTTATGAATGTTGCTACTTGTTTGTCTAGACATATTATTTATGGCTTCACAATATGTTTTCAGACTGGTCTCCAAGATTTTATTCTCAGCCTTTACGTGTAGATGAGTTGAAGTCACATGATTGAATCCTGGAGGTTCCTCAAGTTTTTTTGGCTAATTTTTTTTTTTTCAGGTATGAAAAAAAAACCCCAAAAACTTATTATTCAGCTTTCTGGGTTGTAGATAATTTAGTATTGACCTCAAATCCTACTGGTATACTCTCTGACTTTTAAAAATGAAATGAACATGTGTTATTTAAAGCTGTAAAAGTGGAATTTAGAAAAATAGGGAGAAAAATCTTGACAAGTCCGAAGTGAGAAAACAGCAAGGGAGAAAATTGCTTAGTTTAGTAAATCCTAACTTTATTGAAAATGGCATTTCAATTCTCTAAAGCCATATTTTCATCATAAAGAAGTGAGGAGTGATTCATGCTCATTCATAATGGACACAGGCCATGCAATGGTTCCTAGTCATAGGAATGCATGACACATCTCATTTTAAGTCCCTTTTGCAGTCGCTTGCAGCTTTGCAGAGGTTTATCTGTTCAGGCAAAAATTTTCCAGCCTGCTAATCTTTTTCAGGATGAAAATATTAAATAAAAAATTTAGAGTGAAAGAGTGAAAAAAAACCAGTCAGAATGGGATTAGGAGAAGCCTCAGCTTCGTTAACATGTATTGTGGTTTTGTCTTATTGGGAGTCACTTTATCTCATTATTTCAGGGTGATGTTCCGTCAGTCTTCATGACACACTTGGTGTTATTGCTTTGCTCCCTGATAACTTGCCATCTTTATCTCTGTGCATGTGGAAAGGAAAGATGTTAGTGGCATTAGAAGCCTCCCCCAGAGCCCCAGGAATGCACCCCGAACACAATCTGCAAGGTGATAGCCTAAGTTGGCTCATGTTCCTCTGATCTTTTATTGAGACTGCTGTTTAATGCCAGTTTTGATGTGGACCAGGAACAGCCAAATTTGTGAAGACCATTCATCATGGGATTAACTTTCAGGCACTCCTCAGTACTGAGGTGGACTAGATTGAGACCAGTGAAAAGCCTTAGTCCCTTCTAACCAGCCTTAGGGGCCCTCAGTATCCTGCAATTTCAAGACTTTGGAACTTGGCTTTTGAGGCAACTGCTGCAATAATCGTCTATCAAGATGCAGAAGACCAAAGTATTGGGACCTTGGCCACTACCATGTCTTCCTCCTCAAGCATAGATGTTACAACCAAAATGTCTTCTCCCTGCCTACTTTCTTTTTGTAGGGAATGGCTCTGACTCTTTCATTCATTTAGCAGAAGCTAAACCAAAGCGTAGAAGGAATTTCATAGATCAGGACTCTGTAGTCTGTCAACTGTCTTTTTTTCCAGGTAAGAAGTTTGGATGTGTTTCCAAGATTAATTTTAACAACATATGAGTCCCAGACCCTTGTTTTTGCTCCTATGCACTGCTGCATGACACTGTTACCTTTCTAAGCATCCAGCTTTCTACCACATGCCTTCCAGGAGCTTCAGCTCACAGAGCCTTGTCCATGTTACCCCTCATCTGGCCCCATCAGTGTGACCCTCACTGCACATTCATTACAGGTTATGGGATCCTGTCTACCGGCCAGTTTTCAGTCCCTGTAACAATATTGGCCTCACCCACATGGCCTTTAGCCAAACCTATTTGGACTGGTTTTAAAAGTCAAAGAGACCGTGTAAGGGAATTTACTCACTTTTATGTGAGCAGCTACTAGAAACAAAGCAGCTCGAGACGTGGTCCGTTAATAAGTCCCCTAGGTATTAATATGATGCAAACAATGAAAAGAACACTTAATAATTTCTGAAATAATTAGCTACTCATACCCATATAAAACGTAAGAGTTATTAAAAAAAAAAAAGTTCATAACTTTGTAGTTTCATGATGCAGCAATTTTTGTGCAGCTCTGGGCTTTTTATTGATTAAAGCCAGCAAGTTTTATGTGCTGTATTCAGTCTATAGAACAGTGTGCACATTTTAATGAACGTGATCTTCGTTAATATTGATTGCACAAAGCTATACATTTGAGTGTGATGTAATAAATTGAGAGAAAGCACAGTTGATATTTCATTGGTCTATTAGTAGTAGTGAGTCATAATGTAAGGGTAGTGAAAGTATGCTATATATAAATTTATCCTTTCTTTCACTTGAGAAAGAAATGGAAATATTTAGACTAAGATTTTAATGGTCATTTTGCTGTTTACTTCTTGTTTGCAAAAGAAAGTTGGGCCTGGTTCTGTGCAGCCTTTGTGCAGTGTGTGTGTACCTGGAAATGCTAACTGAAGAAGAAATATGTAATTAAAATGTCTTTTGAAACGTAACCACTATAAAAAGAAATCAATAAACTAAATACAGCCAGATGCTGAACATCTCAACAGAGACCAAAATCGCTAATAATTATGGGAGAGTCAAGGATCCCTACAGTATTTTTCTGCAATAATAATAGAGTTCAAACTTATTTCCGCTGACCTTAGTGTTGCTCATTAAAGGTTTTAGCAGAGACCTGGATACAGTCACATTCAAGCAAGGTGTTTGGAATTAAAATATAGATAAAAGGAAAAAGGTTAATCCAGGTCAAGGGAACAGACCAAAACTGGGATTGCATAAGATTATAGTATCTTTCCTCATTTCTCCAATGGTCAACAGCAGTTAGTTTAAAGTAACACTCTTCTCTGCAAAATCTCCTAAATGAGAATCTAAACATGGTATTAACTGTCTGGTTTTTGGCTTTGTCTGTATCCTTAATCACTACACAATGATTTCTGAC
Organism: Megaceryle torquata; assembly: GCA_024611175.1. Classification (NCBI taxonomy): domain Eukaryota; kingdom Metazoa; phylum Chordata; class Aves; order Coraciiformes; family Cerylidae; genus Megaceryle; species Megaceryle torquata. The sequence continues at coordinate 113,592 of JANIJG010009329.1, read as the reverse complement.
CTCTAAGAGAGTTTTATTTGCCTAAACTCAGAAATATGCTAAACACCACCTCCAGAAGACTGAGGTATATAACAAGGCACCCCCTACTGCTTATTGTATCTTGTAATCATAATACTACTTTTCTCCTTCCTCATAACTAATAACCTGTACCTGTTGTAGGAAGGACATCAAAATACACTATGAGCCCATTTCCAGGACAGCGAGTGAACCATGACGCCAGAGCTGGACACTACCAAATGCTGAGGCAGTTGGATCTGGATCTGATCTACCTTTTGGATGGATGTAATAATAAACCAAACATGAAGTCTTCATCCAGTGGGTGGTACCTTACTCCTCTTCTGCATCCCATAGAGCATTCCCTCAAAATGCAAATTCAGAGCTTTGTGTCTGAAGATGCTGCTACTTTAGAGAGTGGTAGTGAGCAGCCGGGAGCTTTTGTTTCTGTTCCTCACTCCACTGCTCATGGGGTGGCATAAGAAAAATAACTCAGCAGGTCCTTGCAAGCTTTCTCCTCACTCAAATGTAAAAAGAGAGGGAGAGAGAAGGACACAGGAATTCTTACCTATATTCTAATAGCTTTCAGTGTGGTGTGTTTTTTGACCTTTGCAAGAAATTCCCATGGAAGGGCTATTCTTATAAACAAAGCTAACATTACAGCTGATGGACTTGGAATCAAGCTGATTGAGATATACATTTCTCCAGAGACAGATTAAGACAGATTAAATGGATGCAGTTTTAGCACAGCTATTAATATTGACTCATTTTACACCAGATCTGAATCTAAACCCATTCTCACATTTCTATATGCAATGAATGGGTATTGTAAACCCTAACTCACTCGATATTTTATTTTTGAGTGATGCTAGCTAATCTCTTTTTTTTGTGGTAAAATGGACATTCGTCTAGAGCCTGTTTGCCATGGAGTCCAAATTAAATCCTAAACCAGTTAAAATGTGCTAACCTTTTGCATAGAGGTGAATTCAGCCTCTGTTTATATGTGTAATGATAAGCAGACCCAGGTCTAAGATTGTAGAACTGCTTTACAGAACAGCAGCACTGAAGCTCTGCATCAGGAGGCTTCAATAAGCAAAGCACAGGTATGTTTGCCTCAGTGTATATTTTAGGATGAAGGGAGCATTAGAAGCATTCAAATGTATCGGTGCGAGGTCTTCTGATCTACAATAACACAAGGCACGCGGTGTGAAGTCTGGTTCAAGAGTCCTTTCAATTAAAGATTTCAGCCAACCCCGTAGCGTGTAAGCTGGGGTATGAGAATGTGCTGTGTACCACCCAGCTTGCTATGAGTAAAGGAGGAAAGGGTGGCTGGGTTCTTTAAACAGTTACACCTAACAAATGACTCGTTTTTGAAGTCTTAGGAAAGAATGTGTGCTAGAGTGCACTAATACTGGCCAACAACAGAAGAGAAACGGATACAGCCAAAAGTTGGCAGATCTTCTCTTGGAATGCAAAGGCAAGGGGGGGTTGGGGGTGGTGGGAAGAAGCCAAGAATAAAAAGACTAGGTGTTATTCTTTCCACATGTGTTTATAGAAAAGGGATAGATTTCACATTTCACCTTTTTCCAGTTTAATGTGTATTTTTTCTTCTGGTATGGTTTTTGCTACTTTTATTCACCATCTATTGTTCTATTACAGGTCATTCAGCCTTACATTTAGATGGCTTTGTAATCCAGGTAGCGTGCCTCTGCTTCCCACCCGCCAAATCAAAGGGTCATAGTTAGTGCACTGCTAAGCATTTACATCTATCCTGCTGCTGGGCATAGATAAAATCGTCCACAGTCTGCTTCTTCAAAAGCATAAAAGCCAAACAAATGTCCAGAAGGATGGGAAGCATCTTAAAGACCAATGGCTGACAGTTTTCATTATAGTTTCATTATAAAAATAAGAATGAAATAGGGAGCTTATTTATTCTGTAAATGGCCTAGAAGAAGAAAAGGGAATGAAGAAGCAGTGGTTAAAGGCAATGGTTCATCAGATCAGGTCTTCCTGAAGACAAATCTAGGTTCTCTCATATGACATAAATTAATGTAAACTCTTCTTAATAGACCTCCTCTTCTGTTGTTTCCACGTGTGAAACTACCACTTCTGGTGCAATGTTTTGAGGTTTTTTTGTGTGCACGTCTGTGTGTTTTTATTCTTACATTAGCACGTAGTGCATTAGTTTAAGGATGTGATGGAACAGTTGATGTTATTATGTTAGTGGATGATGGATATAGCCAAGAGATATCACAAAGCTGAATGTAGTGTTCAGAGGAACTAGACACTTTCCAAGGGTACAGTCTCACTCCTGCCCCAGCCAGTGGAGGAATGTGGTCTGTGCTGTCTCTGTGGGTTCAGTTCAGTAGCCGTAGGCAGGGCTGTAGGGTGTAGGCAGTGACTGAACCACTCTGCAACTTGTATTCATGCTGGATTGTGCTTTACACATATGCCCGTGGTTGCACTCAAGCTAATAGAGAATGCAGATCAAATATCCACATCCTTTTGTTGGTTACCTACCTGAACTGTATCTACCTGCCACATACTGCCCATCTTACTGAGTGACCACCTAGACCCATTGAAACACACAGATTTATGTAGAAAGATCGTTTGTCTTTTTCACCACCATGGCTAAGAAGCAATATAAATTGGCACTTTCTCAAATAAGAACTTTAGATATTCCCAGAAATGTGTAACTTAATTTAACATTTCTGACCTATCAGGTGAAAGGGACACAGAACTGAATTTCAGATGTTAGATAAAGTGGCATCCATCTGCTGGTACTCTTGAGCTATAGGATACATTTTTTTTCTTTAAAACTCTAAAAGGTAAATGTAATTTTAAGTATAAGATTTATCTTCTTGGCTGATGGATAGAAAAGTGATAGTAAGTTTGCAGTGGAATCTCGTTCTTACTCAACATGTATAAACAATGCTGCAAAACCTGAGAAGACCAGGTAAATGTGTGCATGATTTCCAGTCACAGCTCCAGTCCCACAGGGTATGAGATGTTCAGCTTATTTATTTATTTATTTATTTATTTTCCCTTCAGGACTTTCTGAAAGTTTTCTTCCCGCAGAACATTGCAAATCACAAGGGTCTGGCTAAGCTTCAGAGAAGAGTCATGTGAATATATAGGCTCAGAGCTGAGAGGAACCTGTCAAGGTTCCCTGTTCAGCTGTCAAGGTTCCCTGCAAGCATCTGGTGAATGCCACTGGAGACCCTGGTTTTGTAGAACTCTCAAATTGGTTTTAGGAGTGTCTGCATTCAATAAACTTTCTATGTGTTGAAACTCCATTTATTTTCTTGAGAAAGGTTTTGGGGGGGTCTAAGCTAATTTCTAATCAAACTTCTAACTAAGGGCATGCTTCAGCTGTAGAAACAGAGAAAAACCTCAAAAAAATGTTGAAACAAATGAGAATTGTAGATATTTAGTAGAACACCCACACACACCCCCCCATGAAAACCCATTTATTTACTTAGAAAAGCTGATCAATTGAAAATTGTTAAATGTGGCATTCAAAACTGTCTGTCCAACATTAACTCAACCACTTTGTTTATGTGCATTACATTAATTTGGGATTTCTTTGCTCCTATGGATTTTTACCTCACTCATGCACAAAACAATTTAGAACAGATTTACACTAAAAAATTACTTTGGAGCTCAATCTTAATTGTATTTTACCAGCAAAATCCCTACTGTGGTTTTAGGGAAAGGAAGCATTAAATTAATTTAAACAGAATCTTGAAAGCTATTAAACCATTTTCAGGTAGAGCTTGGATTTGAAAACTGAGTTTAAATGTGCCTGCTTCTTGACACTGACACCGCTGTGTAAAGTATTAACAATCATGTTCTGGGCTATCTCTTTGTCCTGTTTTACTGCTGCTGTTCAGGTTATTCCATCAGGAAGCCTCAAAGAGTGGAATTGTCCTCAATACATCACCAAACTCCAAACCTGGATGCCTGTTGGGCTTAGCTTTCAGTAGGGGCAATGAGACTTCTGTTGAACCTGTTTGCATCTGAGTTGCAGAAGTTACACACAATGAATTTAGGAAAGGATGGAGTTCCAGCTTGAACTGTGAATTTCCTGACTTCTTATTAAAACCAGATGGTTGGTGCTGTTATAACATAGAGTTTTATGGGTGAATACAGCAATATTTTATTTCATAAATGTGAGCTTTACAACAAATCTAATGGGAATTGTAAAGTAGTACCTGAAAATATCAATGTTTAAATGTCCCAGTGTAGCATATTAAAACAATAGCAATTCTTTGTTCATGATACAGCTGAGGTGCAAATCCATATGCTGATATCCTCTGTAAAATGTGTCAGATGGAAGAGAGAAACACAATCTCTCAGGACAATATTTCAGGGCCAAATGCAGTCTCTGTGGAATGTCTTTACAGATTGATTTCTCAAGGCTATGAAAAATAAATGTAAACATTCTTGCAGAAGTCTGTAAGCATTTATGGTTTTGCATTATGTATAAGTTCTGTCCATTTATGGCAGAAAGAAACACTACAGTGTGTCACACAGACTTTTGTATATTACATGCTGAATGTTGCATCAGTGTGTCAATGGGATCTTGAAGAAAATCATGTCTAGCTCAGTGTTTACTTTCTTAGAATTAATTGCACGTCCACCTCCTTCTCCACTATTTTCTTTTTTCTTTTTTTTTTTTTTCCCTGTCTCACTGCTCTGGGAAGACATCCAGCCATGTAGCAAGGAAAGCAAAAGCACTGAGAGATGCAATCCCAGCCAGTAAGTGATGGAGTCAACCTGGCAGCTGTCAGTCTAGTTGCTGTTTCCCCTTCCTGATTTACATCTTTGTACCAGCATCAGACCCAGTGCCTCCTCTAGGAAATAAGGCTGCTTGAGCTTAGTGCCTTAAGATTTCACCCAATACTGCATTTTATAGAGGAAGAAACTGTTGCCTCTGCGGTAAGGCAAGGGCTGGGACTGCTCTAGAAACCAGGGACAGGGTGCTACGAGGTGTGATTTGTGACTGAAACAGCTGTACTGGCAAAAAATCCTCATGTGAATGCATATACACAGATGAAACTTTCCTTGAACTGGGCTGTCTGTGAGGTGTGGTGCAAACCTGGCTTTCTACACCCGTCTTTCTTTTTTGCTCTCTTGCAGGAGCTGCTCCCTCTGCTTTCACTGATGTTTCTCCAAACCCAGTATGAACACGAGGATGTGAAGGCAGACTTCAAACTCACAAGCAAGGTACCGTTCAAGCAGCAGATTTAAGAGCTATAGTGTTCACTCCAAAATATTGGAGGAGAGCAACTGACACAAAGCATCAAACACGATTTTTCTTTAGGAATGAGAGTCAGGACAAACCACCACCATGAAACGTCCTCCTTATTTCAGAGTTACAGTGGTCAAAATATTGCAGTTGTTCACCTGTAAAACTCAATTCCTAAACTGGGCATTATGTTTTTGTTCCACTTCATAGCTGTTATGGTTGAGATCAAAAGTGCTGGAGTGGGTTGGTGCCTTCAACCTGTCTCCTGATTTCTGTGCCAGGGAGTCCATATTTCCATAGGGAGTGCAAATGAAGGCATTATATGGATGAAAGTCTGGATCATCTTGGGCAAGGTCCATCACTGCAACCCTTTGATCTATGGGGGGGAAAAAGTGTCTTCTTAGATCTATTTGGTGTTTGTGAAGACATATGGAGTGAGAATACTGGAAACCACATGCCCACGTTTATCTGAAGGTTGGGGATTACCTTCCTGACAGGTGAGAAAGAAGTTGTCTCAAATCTCATTCAAATGTTTCCTTTGTTTCAGTAAATCTTGGAAGAGAGACAAATTATAGCAAATATGTAATTTTGACATGAAAAACAGTCCAAAAGAGCCTGAAATGAAACCACAAATTCCCTTCAGCTAGGCACAGAGAATGACCGTGGCTCTCTTGCAAACTATCCGTTCTTGCATGTTGAAATTCCAAAGGTTGGTGTCTCTCTGTCTTTTTCTCTTTCTAATTGGGAAAAAAAAAAAAAAAAAAAAGATTACTGCTCCCCCCATTAGCTCTGCCAGTCTCTAGTGCTATTAAATCTCTCTTCCTAGTAGTTTTAAGCAACCTTTCTACATCATTATAAATGTATGTCAACTTGTTGAGGGTCCTGCATTCAGGTGTTGAGCTGAGGGTGGTGGTAAGAGCAGGACGTCAAGAAGGGGATCTTCATGTCCTGTTAAACTCTTCCTGACTTTGATTTTAACAGAGAACAAAATGGCCTAAGGGACAGCATGAATCAGTGTGTGAATCCAGCAACGTTCACCACTTAACTGCTCTTTAATAGTGGACAATGCAGTGTTTTATCCATGTCTCTTTCTTCCACTTTGTCTGTACCTCTTCAGATTTTTGGTGTGCATGAGACTCTCCTGTACAAAGCCTACTTAGGCCATGCCCTGCAGTGCTGTTCCCAGAGACTTGCCCAGGTTGACCCAAGCCAGGACCAGACCATCACCCTGATGGGCACAGGGCTGGACCACACCATAGCTGGGTTGGGAGAAGACCAGAAGGGTCTGGCTGCTGCTGCAACAGGATGCTGCTTAAAAATGCCCTAAATGGTCCACAAATGGTAATAATAAAAATAAAATATATGGTGCTGCTGCAACACTAGTGTTTATCCAGAAAAGAGAACATGGGGGGTTTTTTTGCACTCAACTTGCACTGAAACTGGCAGACGTGCTCTTGTTAGGAAAAAAAGGGTACCACTGAAACAGTTACAAAAATTACCCATCTGAATGATCTTTTTCACCAGCTCACTAGTCCAGTTGCAAGTTCTAATGTTAAACATTAATGTATTTCAGTGAGTGTCAGCTGCCAGAGTGGTTTTTTTATTAGTATATAGGCTGTCACATCATTGCTCTCAACACTAGAAAGTGACGACAGGCTGAGAAGCACAGAAAGCTGCTGTTATTTCATCATCCTCTCCTTCCCCACTGACGGTCCTTTTCCTCTGTGTTGTGTCATTTGAACTGGTGTTTTGCCTTGCTGTGGATTTACTTAAGGCAGACATAGGTGCGACCTGACTCAGTGACAGGCTTTCTGCTCACAGCTGTGATGCCACAGCAACTTTCTGACCACTTCTCTTCTGGTTTTGGCTCCTCTGGCATCACCCTTTGGGACAAGCTGGGGAAAAATAAACCAAACCCAACCATAAAGTTCCTATGTAGGCAAAATAAGATGTTAGGTTAAACAATCTGCTAGGACCGACTGAAAGCTCTGCATGAAAGGGCAGGCTGCTCGTCAGATGAGTTGGAAGTGGTGTGAGGAGGAATTTGCAGAACGAGGCGGTACTTCTGTGAGCTCTGTGCAGGCCTCCAGAGAGAGGGAGGCAGGGAGGGAGGGAGGTCTCCTCTTTTATTATCTGATGAACATCAGTCCCTTTGGTCAGACTGCTAGGCGCCTTCTGGAGCTTAACCTCAGATTGACATCTGCTTCATTTCAGTGTCTGTCTGATAGTGATATCAATAAACATCATCATCTTACAGTAAAAACTGATAATTAAATCTGTGCCTGCTGACTCTCTCTCTATTGTGCTCTGGGGAATAATTTCAGATAGTGAAAATTAAATAGATTTACAAATATTTTATATTTCACTGAAAAATAAGTATGAAGTTCTTGTAAGCATGATTACCCATATATAATGTGTATCTATAGATCATACGAAGTGCAGCCAGAGGCAAGCTGAATTTTCTTTTGTTGGACCTGCTGTAAATTCGTATGTCCTGTTGACCAGATTTGGACCTGTTACACCAGGATGGTACCTGCAGGTCTGACCGCTGCCTCCTTTCTGCTTTGCATAGATCTGTGGCAACTGGAAAGACTGTATTGCAGGAAAGACACAGGTAAGCACGGTGCTACATTTCATTTGCAACTAAGAGCTCTTGCACTCTCTAGCAGGCAAATCTACTGTCCGACTTTAGTTGGACAGACACAGTTTTGAGCTACAAAAGTCCATTTTTCATGACTTTCCTCTAGACTGCCCCACGGTGTGTGATAAGCAGTCTCTTGAAGCGATGGGGCTGCACCTCCCACCAGTGGTGAGGAGTAAGAAAAGTCCTAAAGGAAAGCGTGAGGCATGAAGTGCTTTGAGCAAGGCGAGGGCTCACAAGCACTTACTAGTATTACGTGTGAAGCCCAGTTAAGAACAGAGCGTGGCTCAGCAGGGAGACTCCTGACCAACAGGTACAGCTCTCCTGGAGCCCTCCCCACAGCAGTGGCCAAGCATCCTGCTGAAACCCGTGCGCAGAGCCTGATGAGCGACTCAGAGCTGCTCCCATCACCCTCTGCTCGTCACTCTCCCCATCTCCTGCGGTCAATCCCTTGCTGAACCCTAGAAGACCAGGAGCTGGAGAGGGCTCAGTCTCTTGGAGACTCTCCAAGTCCCTTGGAGAGGTTTATGTAGGTGTTAGCTCTGTGCCTGACCGTAGTTCATTGCATGGTGCTGTGGTGCAGGATCAGAGCCTTGAGCTGAGGGATTTTGGTTGCTTTATTGAGAAGAAATAATGGGACAAAGAGAAAAACAAACACCGAGTATCTACTTTCGTTTTCTAAACAACCAATATTTGTACATTCAGAAAAGGTCACTGTCAGGAAATGAAAATGCAAAGAGTGAATCTGAAGAGTACAACAATGTAGCTCTGCCATAATCAAGAGAAAATGGGACTTGTTTCTTGAATGTTATATCAAATTCTGTCCTGCTGCTTTGGGAAAAAAAACATACAGTAGGGGATGTGAAACTGCTTGCATAAGCATTGACTTTATTTCTCTTTTTAATAAGTAAAAGCATAAAAAGCAGTTAAAATACTCCAGTTGTGTGCACATTTATCTTTTTCAGTCTACCTGCTCAAGAGGGGTTTGTCCAACTAAACTAATGTCATTCCTTCTGGAGATGAACCAGAATCTTTCTACCATTGGGGCATCACATCACCAAACCTGCGTGAGGATTTGGGCTTGCTCCTGAAATCCTGTGAGCAGGGCATTAGGGGTTCTGTAAGCAAGTGAAGTGACATTCACTGGTACACAGAAAATGTACCTCCCAGTCAGGATTTGCTGCTGTGCAAGCTCAGGTCATGGAGCCAATCGCACCTGAAACTGCCTCTGGAATCTTTCAGGGTTTAATCTGAAGGTCTGAATTTGATGTAGCTTGAGTTGTTTATGAGTGAAGATATTTAAATGCCTTTGCTAGACTGCAATGCAGTTAAAGGTTATTTACCATTCATTAAAAATCCCAAACACTAACAACCCTGAAAACCCACAGTTCTGCACTACTGCTGCCAGGATTAAAGCAGAGGTAGATGAAATATCCCAGTGCTCTAATGTGAGAATTCACAAAACAGGGATCTGGGGAACACATATTTAAAGAATCTTTAGAGATCTGATATAAGCTGTTCCTACTTTAGCTTATCTCCATCATTAGAACACTTGTGTTTATCATACATTAACACACAGCATGTCGTGAAGGCCTGATCCTGTTAAAATCAAAGGCAGGTTGTCTCTTGATTTTGATGGGTTATCATTTCTGTTATTTAAATAATTTTTATTTAAAAAAAAAAGAGAATTATCTGCAGCTCAATGTGTTTATTCACTGCAGAGACCCAACCAGAGACCTGTACCTTATACCAATATTTTAATGTAATGCTACAGAATGAGACCCAGTTGGTGGTGAAACAGGAGACCCCAGAAAGACAGTAGGACACATTTGTCAAAGTTTTCATTGACAGGACAAACCTTTGCTGATGTTTAGGCTAAAAGCTTTTGCTTCACTTTTCCCATGTGGATGGTCCCTGCGGCTCAGCCATGTGCATTAATCCATTTAGCTGCCCAAACGTGTCTGTCTGTTGAGAGGAGGGAGCAGCCCTCGCTCTTACCCTCCCTCTTACCCTCTCCCCAGGGGAGGGGACACTGGAGCTTTGTTTGACTTAGCCTGTTTAGAATTGTATTTTGCGTTAGGAAAAGGAACTTTATGCTTAGTGGTAGGTAAGAGTAGCAAAGCTTTGCAGAGCCTGTGTGTGGTCTTGGAGGGTCTGAATTTTGAATCGTGCTTTGCTGCAGATTCAGGGGTCTCCCAACCCACAGTGATGCCCTGAGCAGCTTGGAGGGAATCAGGGGCTCCTCCACTGCTTTGAGCACATAGGAGCACCTTGCAGTTTGGGCTCTCAGGGGCATCCTCATCTGTGCACTGGGGATATGGTACTGGGAAGGACATAACCCCTATGCTGCCCTGCCTGCTGAGTCTGAGGCTTGGACAAGGGTTTGCCCTTTGTCTGGGGCCACGTCTCGTGGGCCTGCAATGACATGCTGTGGCCTCCTCCCTGCTCCAGGGGCTGATGGATGCTGTGAGGATATCTAGCAGCTCTTGCAAGCTGCTGTCTAGCTTTGCCCAGCACAGAAGGCCACAGTGGGGAGGGACAGCTTCTGGTAAGTGGCCATGCATGGAAAATCTTGCTAGAACTCGATGGAATACCATGGATTGGCCTGGGGCAGCTGGCTGGCATATGCAGGGTCATACCATCCACCTTCCTTCTTGCCTGGGGTCCTGGGTCACGTAGGCAGGCACGGAGATGTCCAGTGTGATGAAGCAGGAGAATCCCGAGCAGCTGGGTAATTTGAATATTTTGTGTTACTTTGAATATATGAAGAGCTGTAAAATGCTAATTACTTTTATGAGGTGTCTAACAGCTCCATTTAATTTACTGGTGCTGTTTTATTTAGCATGCATTTGTACAGGGCTTCTGACAAAAAGGACATTTGTTAATGTTCAGAAAAGCAAATTTTGGTTTACATGTCTAATACTGTCTTGGAAAAATTTATCTGATAACTTACCTGATTAAAGTGAGACCAAAATTAATGGAGTGGGGCTTACACTAATGGAGTAGAGCCAGCTCTCAGCCTTTTCTCTCTGAGCCCTTCTGAAATTTCTGGAAGCATACAGATCCCCCAGAAACCCTTCTACTTTACTAAATGTATTTCAGTTGCATTTCTTAAAGGAGTGCTCAAGGTGCAATGTCACTGGCCTACACTTACATGTATCTAGTGAAAACACTTCCATCCAAACTCTTAAGCGCTCTATTGATGTTAATGAATCCTGGTTGGAGAGAAACATTATTTGTACTTGTGACCAGGGGACCTGAAGCATGGAGAGAGTGAGGTATTTTCATGAGTTTAGAAAGGCCACTAATACCCACCCAAGCAACATGCTCTTCTTTGTGGCTGCACTGGCTAAAGCTGGGTGGCTTCTAAAATGTGCCTGTGGCTCAACAGCATCCTCATGGATCATATCAGCATTAAATTTCCTCTGTCCTTCTCCCCTTGTCCTGGGTGCTCTCACATCTAATGCAAAAAAAGGCAAACACTTTCAAAGATCTTGCTGCATGATGGTGCATTTTGATTGCTTTTGGTGGTTTCTGGTTGGGCTGGTTGTGCTTTCGTAACTAGACAAAACCAGTCATTCATGACATCAGGATTTGTGCCTAAACAGGATCGCTTTCCAGCTCATAGTTCTTCTGCTTGCCTTTGCCAAATTTGTCACCATCGCTCAGTGAGACCTGCATGCATCTGTACTGCTGGCACCCTGCTTTCTGAATGATGGAAACCTAAGTGCTCAGGAGAGAAAGGAACTGGGGCAGCCTCCACCAGGTCCTTGCATGGATCACCAGGGCAATACGACCCTACACTATGCAAGCAGCATGTGCCAGAGAGAGGGACCATAGTCAGAGAGTCGTTCAGCAGCAACCCACTGAATCTGAGTGTGGTCCTCCAACTATTTGGGCAAATGCTGGGAACCAAGTGGTGGCCAAAGCCTTCTTTTTTTTTTGGGAAAGCAGGACCCCACTGAGCCTCAACCTGGATAATGTGTCCATGGACAACCAGGAGTTAACTGTAACTCTGATAAAACTGTTCAGTTTGGCAGGGGGCTCAGTGTCTCTCAAGATTTCAGTGTGAGTACCTTGTAGAGATGCCAGGAAATTGCACTCTAAACTCTGTTGGAGGTGTGTCATGTTTTTATTTGTAAGAGAACTATATGTTGAGGTTTGGTTTTGGGGCATCTGTACTCAGTGCTAACATCTCCTCCCGTCCTATGGACTATCCCTTTAGATGTGAGGTTTTTACACAGGCTGAATTAGGATATAACAGCCATTGTTTAGCCTTCCATTCAAAGGTAAGTACATTTAAAGAAAAGAAGCTGTAGCATTTAAATAAAGGAGAGCAATGAGTGTCTACCCAGAGGGGCTGTCACTTCACATAAGTGTGAAGGCGAGTTCTGTAGTGTGCTCACATGGAGAGGAGGTCTCTTCATGTATTAGTTTTCCTCACTACTTAATATAATCAGGAATCCAAGAGCTGTTTAACGTAGCAGAATAAAAGCTGTATTGAAATATAATGCTGATAGATGTTTATGATCTAATATATAATCCCTAATATATAGGGAAATGTTGACTCCAGTCTGCATTCAGGACCTAAGAATAAACACCAGTCTGGTTATTCACCACGTTCTAAACCCATGCATATTCAGTGATCTATAAACCTGTTAACAAGCCTTCCTGTTCTCGCTGAAGGAGGCTGGTAATTTAATCACAAAGATTTTGACCTCAGCACTATCAATTAGAAGCCTTGTTGCTGGCTGAGGGTATATAACCATATGCTTAAAAGTGGGTATTGCAAAAATACGTTTGCCATGAATTAAAATTTGAGCAAACTTTGGCAGCTGGTTTTATGTCTGGTTTTGTCTGCTGTCTGGTAAAAAACTTTGTTGAGAAAATAGCTGAGAAGAGTTAAATTCAAACTCTAACACAAAAGTATTCAGTGAAACAGAAATGTATATAAGCTATGCAATTATTTTTGTGCTCTCAGCCAAAGGCTGGAACCAGTCCCAAGCGTGACCAGTAATAGCTGAGCAAGCCTCAGCCTGGAACATTAAGTATTTGTTTACAAGCTGACTTGGTAGATAATTATACATGTACTTATTGAAGTAATTGGTAAATTAAACAGTTGCATAGATGTTTGCAGGATAGTGTTTGCAACTAAAGCTTTACAGAACAAAATAATTATTTCAGCAGTGGAAAAAGAAATACATTTGAGGAAATTACAATTGGACTCAAATATTCTGCAGATGGAAAGTGACTCTTACATCACTGGATGCTTTATGTTCCAGCCCCAATTGTGGATGAAAGACAGAATTTAAACTGATCAAAAATTGCACAGAGCCATAACTGTGAGGTTTAAAATTCAAGTAGGTGAAAGCTCAGATGTGAAAAAGAGCTATTTCCACATGGCTGAACTGAGATAACGACTTGGGATGAGATGCCTTTGACACAGCCTTGGTCCAAGCAAGAAATTGCTTGGAGGTAATGAAAGAGCCAGTTTTGCAGAGTGCACAGGGAGAAGGAGAAGACAAAAGGGTATAGCTGGCTGCTTCAGACTTCAGCGAATGCTTTGAAAGTGAAGAAGTTGAGTTGTGAAAGCTTTGGTCGTACCCTCTTCTGCCTGATTTTGTCTCCCATTTCAAGGAATTTAAAGAAGAAACTTGGGAAATGTGCTGTTAACTAACACTGATGATCAAGGCTTTTTTTTGGTCAAAAAGCCGGTGAGATTTGCAAGTACACTTTGAAGAGGGTTTTACTGATGTGATTTCCACCAGGGATTGGCCAGCAGGGAGAGGTGGCAACTACAACAGCAAAGTGGAAAACAGCGCCTCTTCTTTTGTCTCAGAGGAGTAGGTTGTTCATTTTTGGGGAAGACCTGGTAAGCATGCTTTATATTCACCTCTTTTAGGATACCACTGTTCCTGAACCCTTGCAATCTCAGAGTATTCATCCTTGTGAAGGTCTGATAGAGCAGGATAGTGATACCTAAAAGGAGGTTGTAGTGAGGTGGGGGGTCAGGCTTTTCTCTGAAGTACCAAGTGCTATGACAAGAGGAAATGGCCTGAAGTTGCACCAGGGGACGTTTAGGTTGAATATCAAGAAAAGCTTCTTCACTGAAAGGGTTATTAAGCCCTGGAACAGGCTGCCCAGAGAGGTAGAGGAGTCACCATCCCTGGAGGTATTTAAAAGACATGTAGATTAAATGCTTAGGGACAGGGTTTAGCAGTGGGCTTGGCAGTGTTAGGTTAATGGTTGGTCTCAATGATCTTAAATATCTTTTCCAACTGAAACAATGCTATGATTCTATGATTCTATTCTCATTTTAAAGGTAGAGGAATCAGGAAGAAAAAGAGTAAGTAATTCTTGCCCACTGTGATAGAAATATATTTGAGGCAGAAAGTTGAGTCTCATTATCTCACAGTTTGCCCATGTGGAACACGTTTCAGAAAATAAGTCATTTGAGGGCTCAGATGCTGACTTACAATGTGTTTGCCAAAGGAAAGAGACATTATTTTGATTTCTTTCCAGGTGTGATGGTTCACAGCAAATAGTTTGGACAGTTGTACAAACTGCTCCTCCTCCAACACCATGATGCTCTTCCATGGAAATGTTCCACCTCTTCTATACTGATCAGTCTCTCTCTTCACAGAATCACAGAATTGCTGTGGTTGGAAAAGACTTTTAAGATCATCAAGTCCAACCATTATCTAACTCTACCAGGGTCAATACTACACCATATCCTTGAGCACCACATCCAGGGGTGGCGATTGAACCGCTTCCCTGGTCCAGTCTTTGATAACCCTTTTGGCAGACAAATTTTTTCTCATATCCAACCTAAACCTTCCCTGGTGCAACTTGAGGCCATTTCCTCTTGTCCTATCAGTTGTGACTCATGAGAAGAGACCAACAGCCACCCCTCTACAATCTCCTTTCAGGTAGTTGTAGAGAGACAGGTGGTTTCCCCTCAGCCTCCTTTTCTCCAGCCTAAACAACCCCAGCTCCCTCAGCTGCCCTTCATAAGACCTATTCTCAAGACCCCTCACCAGCTTGAGTTCCTGGCCTCACATTCTTTTCACTTAAGTTGTCACAAAATTACCAGGCTCCTAGATCATATGTTTCAGTCATGTCAAGAGATATCTTGCATCGTGTGTTTCAGCTGCTTTTTACTCTCTTAAAGGTTCATCAACCTTTCCTCTCTAATTCTTCCCCTAGCTCAGTGGGGCTGCTTGCCACGTGTAGGAAAGATTTGCTGCAAACTAAGGATGGTCCCTGTGTTTATTTGAGTTGCTGTCCTGTTTAGTCTCCATCAAGCCAGACAGAGTGGCTGCATCTCTGGCTCTCACAGGCCTGCATTAAATGTCATTTTCAGCATGTGTTAGAAAACATTGCATGGTGAACACAATCCATTTTATTAATTCTGAAACATTAAAATCCTCTCACCAGCCATCAGGAAGAACCTCACATAGGTTGACTTTGTTACAGCCAGGCTAGATGCTGAACTCAGAGATTTGTACCATCATTATCTGCCTAAGCAGAAGTGTCTTACAGGAAAATTCCCACTGACACTGTAGGATAACTTGGTTTACTATGAAGTCGGGTGGTAACATCATCCAGTTTTGCCCAGCAAGCACCCACAAGTCTTCCACTTCCTGCATGTTAAAAGCTACCCCTGCTGTAGACAGCAGCTCATTGATGTCCTAGTGCAATACTGGGCACCTGGGCAGGACTACAGGAGGTTGGAGTGCTACAGTTTTATTTCTCCATATATCTCCAAAAAGAGTAGATGATTCTTTCATCTCATGTTTAGGAAAATAATAATCTTGACTTTTACTCTAGGTCTTCTCAGATGTTGAGTGATTTCAAGGTGGCAGAGCATCATGCTGTATTTACTGGGACACACTGGTTTTATTCTTCAGCTTCCTGGCATCTCACCCAGTTTCGATGTTCCTCAGTATTTGGAGGATCATCTCCATGAAGATGAAAGGACTGGTAATACAGGATGTCTCCTGGAGAAATGGCATCTCCCTTGGCCAGAGCAAAACCTCCTTGGCATGCAGTGGGACATCAGGAAACAGCGGAAAACTTGTAACTCCTCCAAAATTTGGAGAAAATGCCTTCTGCTCACCTCATGCAGGAGACAGACAAGGTATGTGTTCATCAAAACATGCTGCACTTTAGAAAACCTGGCCACTTCTGTGGCTCGTATTGTGTTGCTCAAGAAAAGGGGTCCCTACAGAAGGGACAGCTGATGGGGAATTGTTTCACCGACTTGTCTGTTGTTGGGGGGGAAGGGGGATGATTTGGTAGTTTCATGCATTGCTCACGTGTGTCAGGCTGGTCCAGCAGAGGGGGCTTTTGCACGGAGGAGAGGCAGTTTGGTGGGTCCGGTTCCTGACACTCAGGTGCAAGCGCTCCTGCAGCACCAGCCACCAGCCTGACCAGAAGTCTCTCAGCATTTAGTATGTAAACACAGGGATGGCTTTATTCGATTTAATTTATGATGCAGGAGACATTTGGCATTTCTTATTTGTGCCCGGACCAGTCATCTCAAGCTGACTGGTGCAGCATTGTTAAGTCTGATAACAAAATGCTTCCCCATTGTCACTTCACCCTCCCGGTCATGGGATGTGTCAGTAACTGCTGTAAATATGCTCATGCTGAAAGATAGCAGCAGCAATATGATCTTGGAGGAAGCAATGGTCTAAAAACCTCAAAAGGTTTTAGAAACAGATTTATGCAGCACCTAGAATTGGCCCTCTATAATATAGAATAAACTTCATTTATTGCTCTGAAATGTTGTTTGATTTTTAAGTTAGTTGTCTGCACATGGAAGACTAAAACTCCATGAAATAAAAATCAGTCATTTGTGCAAGCATGGCCTCAGTGGATAAGAGAAGCATATGACCTTTGTTGTTGGACACTAAAGCTCACTCCTTGCAGCCAGTCCCACTGTGGGTGTGTTGCTGCCTTCAGATTTAATTTATGTATCTTAAAATCATATGCCATACCTGGGAATAGTCAAACGTGCTTTACACCAGCTCCTGGCTCCTTCTCTACTCAGCTACTCCCTGGGCAAACTCTTCCTTGGGCATGACTGGTCTTTAGAAATTTACACATTAATAAATAAATAAGCTGGCCATTTTATTTTTTGCAGAGGCAGATTTGAGTTATGACCAAAAAAAATAAAAGAAGTGTATTTTCAGATCTTCCCAGCACGACTGAAATTTTGGTACAGCTTGTTTTAGATGCAGAGTAGGAAAAGACATTTCAGCTAAGGTGGCTTCTACTGTGGAGTAACCCTGGCAATTGAAACCAAGATGTGACTCCCACTGCCTTTGTATGTCCCTGTACAATGTCTATTTTATTCTGCTGCTGCTTGCAGGCCATTCATCTTCTAAGATTTCTATATCCTGCTGCATACAGAGCTGTAAGCACTCTGGGAAGACTCATCTTAACATCTTCATTGTGTTAATTTGTTTTGTACTTGCTGGTTTGTTGTCTTTGTTCTTTTCTTGCTGTAAATGTGGCCTTTTCATTTGAACTGTTTTGTGACCTGCACATTTCTTGGCACTGCCTCCTCAAACAGAGTATTGTGAAATAACATTCAACAAGGAGCGAGCACGATTGAATAGACGAGTTGAAGATAAATGTATTTCAGCAACAAAGAGGGGGGAGGGGGAGAAGGAGAAAGGTGTGGGACATCCTTAAAGCCTTACTGAGCAAGTTGCAGGATGGCCATGGCTGCTGCAAAGGGAGTGTTGAAAGGAGGTAAAATCTGCATTTCATGAGAACTGCCCCCTGAAACTCACTTTCAGAGAGAGCGTTTTTAACTCAACATTTCTTTGCATTGTGTTTATTACCAGTTTGGCAAAAATTGTAGTCAGAAAGTCCATATATGGATGGAAAAATCTGGGAAACTACCTGAGACTTTGGACCCGGGATTCTGTAAGGCAGAGGGATTTATAGAAGGGAAGGCAAGTGAAATAGGTTAAGCTTATGAGCTGCTTCCACAGTGGAGAAAGGTTACAATGCCCAAACCAAGATGGAATGCACTTGCTTGGGAAAAACGCTTAAGCAATTTGAATATTTTGGCACCCCGTTCTCCCTTTTAAGTGTTTGACTCTCTGTGACAGAGTGGAAACCATATTTGTATGAATTATAGCACAGCCACACAGAATAACAAGTTAGCAGAGCATAGTTTGTTCAAGTTAGCCAAAGCTGACAGTGCTTCTCCCAGCTTTTTTCTGACTCAGCTTTTTTCTTCCTACTCAAGCTGATAGCAAGTAGCAAAACTCCAAAACTTCCTGCTCAAATAAGTAAATGAGCTTTACTTAATAAACATGTTATTTCATATAGCAAGTTTTCAGTGATGCACAGACTCCATGCCTTGCAATTTTGTATTGGAATCTATTCTTCCAGTGTAGTCATGTACTGTCTAAGTTGTGGTAGTGGTTTAATCCTTTGTCTCCATGTTGAACCTCAGTAGGAAGACACAAGTTATCCCATTATGTTATAAAAATATATATATAAAAAAAATCTTATACCTAGCAGAGAATAAATTAACACTTGCTATTGAAAATCCATATGAATTCTGCCACCATCACTGACCCAGGGTGACTATTGGAGAAATACTAGTTGCTTTTTAAAGAGTTTGTTTTTCTACTATAATTTGCTATTGATTTAATACATGACATATAGATTGATTATGTGTGCAATGCCATTTAGTCTAGAAGCTTCCTGAGGGTTTCTGTTAGCCACTTTCTGCAAGTTAAGTACACTTTCTTCACCATATCTGATCCTCTGGAATAAACCCCATCTGTTCAGTTTTAGAAAGGGAACTTTTTCAGCTTTATTATGAAGCATACAACTTGGTAATAATGAGTTTTATGTTTCTTAGCAAATGCTTTGTATAGCTCTAGCTTGGAAAAAAATGCCAGGAAAACCCATTGAGGGTTGCAATAAAAATCAGAGAAGAAGCACAGGGCTGAAAGGCAATCCAATATTTTGCCTGGTTGTTCCTGCTCTAGCATAAGGACAATTACCTTTATAATAATACTGTATTCTGTTATCATATCCTATCTTCTTATACTATCTTCAATATTTCTAGTGGTGGAAACAGCACAGCCTTGCCCTGCAATACACTGCAGTACTTCTCTCCTCTTACCACTACCCTATGCCTAACCTTCAAACAGTGTGTGCTATAAATCCTTCACTCATTCCGTGGATGCTTTGAACTCTAGTAGATGAGCCTGAGAAGGTCAAACCACCTGTCTGTTTCAGAGCAAAACTTTCTGACTGACCTTCCTCAGAATGGCAGTTTTGTAAAGCCAGCAGCATTGATATTTTGGGGGGCTTTCTATTTTACAAATAATCAGGACTATGACCAAGAAATATGATTTTGTTTCAGCAAATGAGAGCGTGGCTGTGAGTAGTGGAAAAAGGTCCCCCAACAGAAAAGCCTTTGTGTATCCTGTGAAATGAAAAAGAACATTGCAGCTTGCATGCATGTGCATGTGTACGTTTAAAAACAGGATTAATTTCTTATTCATCTCCAGAGAAGGAGCCGTTCTGTGGTTTGCATGATTCAGAAGCTCCATGAGTGATATTTCACTAAGGTTTGAAATGACTCAACAGCACAGACCAAAATATCCCACCGTGTTCAACCGTTTCAACTGAAAGCCACTGCAATATATTAACAGCTATTGTTGCCTCTACAAAAATTCCACCTATCCCCAGCATGTGTTTATAAAAAAATGAGGTAAATGAAGGAGATTGCTAGGAAAAAAAAATAGTTTCAAATGGCAGCTGATAAAGAGCTGATGTTTGAATTCCTATCTGTAATGCTATTGCTAGATTACAGCAAACCACTGATCCTTGTTTGTTCTTTATCACACCAAGAGCTGCTGCCTTTGGATAAATGGGAGTAACTTCACCAAGATTTCCTATCAGCTGGTTTTGCCATTTAATACTCTAAGGGAAAAATTCTACCATGATGAATTAACAAAAGAGCTCAGCCTGTGCTACGGCTTGGTGCACCAACAAGGGGGGAATAGCTTCAGAACAAAGCTGCTCTAGGACTGTTGGAGATAGATGATAGCTAGCTAGCTAGCCTACTTTTAGGCAGTGGACAACTAAAGACCTGACTGTCTTGTGGCAAAGCCCAACCAGCCCTGCAGTTTAGGGGAGGCTTGCAAATGCTATTTCAATGCATTGAGGTTTCCAGCCCAGGAATGCAGGAGGCATCTTCAGCACCTCAAGGGTTTCTGGACAGACCATGCCTAGGGACCAGAAAGACCCTACTGATTAAAACTTCACCAGTCTGCCACTGAAAACAAAGAAACTGGACAAGGAAGAACTTCAACTGCCAAATACTTGCTCAGGGCCTGGCTGAGCTGTTGCAGTCCTGCTGTGTAGCATTGCTGTGGATGTACTGGATTAAGCCAAGGAGAAGCCCCTGTTACCACTGTCCCAGATTACCCACTAAACTCCTACACCAGTATCCATATGCTAGGGGTATTAGCAGGTTAGCTAATAGATAGGCCTAGGAGTCAGAGCTCCTCCTCTTCCTCACTCTTTTTCTCCGGGAACAGAAGGATAAGCAATGCTGGTTTATTACTGAAGGAGTGTTTTGGGGCATGGGCAAACAAACCACAAACTAGTGATACTCTTTGATCTTGCTCCATTTGCAAGATCTTGACAGTCTTAATGATAACTGAATGTTTGAGAATAAGGATTCTTTCATAATTTTTTAGCATTGTCATTTTTGGCTATTTTTTGGATCAAGAATATAGTATACATTATTGAGTCAAGCTCTAAGGAAAGATACATTTCCTTCAGCATACTTTATGTCCGACACAGAAAATAAATAACTGCATCATAAGAAAGAAAAATAGTGGTTTCTATTCCCAAACAAGAGTCTTTCTTGTTGAAACCGCTGAGCATCCACTTCACTTTGACAGTGTATGTTCATTCCTTCTTTGATCACTTCATCAGAGATGGAGAAATGATTGATTTGCTCTGGCCTTAACAACTTCACAAGCTGTGTGATACAAAGACTCCTCAGAAAGGAGAAAAAGGCAAATGAAAAGCAAAGGAAATGCAGAAAGGTCTCCTGGCACTGTGAGCTGAAGCAAAGAAATTTGATTATGACAGTTCTTCTAGTGGCAAAGCATAGACCTGCAGAAGCCAAGGGTTTAACTTCTCAGGAGGCTGGTCTCTTGAATGATGTATTGCCTAGCAGCAAAGCATGCCATTCATGCTACTCTGCAGACACTCTACTGGTCCTTTCTGGGCAGGGAAGGATCAAAGTTTGCTCCCTTGATTTGGAAAAAAATTACTTAATCCTGCTGAAGTTAATAGAATTGTAGAATGCTTTGGGTTGGAAGGGACCTTAAAGATCATCCAGTTCCAACCCCCTGCCACCGCAGGGACTCCTCCTGCTAGAGCAGATTACTCAGATCCCCATCCAACCTGGAATGGAACACATCTGGCGATGGAACATCCACAGCTTCCCTGGGCGAGCTGTTCCAGTGTCTCACCACCCTCAGTGAAGAATTTCCTCTTATTTTCATCCTAAATCTACCCTCTTCCAGTTTCAAACCATTACCCCTCATCCTATCACTACAGGCCTATATAAAAAGTCCCTCCCCAGCTTTCTTGTAGCCTCTCTTCAGATACTTGTAGACTGCAATGGGGCCTTCTCTTCTCCAGGCTGAACAAGCCCAACTATCTCAACCTGTCCTCACAGAAGGGATGTTCCAGCCCTCTAATCATCTTCACGGGTGCTCCAACAGGTCCACGTCCTTCTTGTGTTGGGACCCCCAGAGCTGGACACGGTACTCCAGGCTGAGCCTCACAGGAGCAGAATAGAGGGGCAGAATCACCTCCCTCGACCTGCTGGCCACACTTACATCACTGTATAACTGCTTGGCTCCACCAAAAGTGCAATGTATGAGGTCTTCCTAAATTCAGGGAAACAAGTTCCTTGTTTTCTTCTTTCCTTTTTAATTACTCACTTACAATCATATATTAATTCTTGTTCTTCCTTACCACATTTTATGTTAGCATAAATTTTTATATAAAAAAAAATTATATTCTCAGTGACTTTAACTCCTGAATCAAACTCTAACTGCTAGTCCTGTAATTGGAGTTTGTCCTCCTACACTCTAACTCAAAAGGAAAAAAGCCAACCATCCACAGACAGTGCAGGTATTACAGCAAACTACTTCCTTTCTCTCTTAGGCAGAATGACAAAAATTACAGATCCATTAGCTTGGAGTAGACAATTTCTGAATAAAAGGATTGGCAAATAGCACAATTTCACAGCATTTGAGTCACGTTCCTGTAACACCTCCAAAGACTAATTTCTCCTAAGAGCTTCACATTCCCATCATTCAAAAACACATTTATGATTGTTGTTGGGTTGAGTTTTTTTCTAGTATATCTAAAAAACCCCATCCCAAATCCCCTTCCTCCTCTCCCGGGAAGCCCTGCTAGAAATTCCCCACTGTTTCATATGGAAAAAGGGAAAATGACAGAGAGATGTGAAGTGCTGGATAGCCATTTGTGATAGTTGGTCACATGCCATGAGATGAACTCATGCTCACTGGAAAGCCAGGTTCTAGTTAGAGCTGCTGTTTGCTCTCCATGCTGCCCTTCTTCCAGTCCCAGTGCATCTGTCTTGACCCTTGGGGAGCAGGGCTACCCTCCTGGAGGATTAGCCCCACTTCTGTCTTTGGCCTTGAAGGAGCCACCCAGAAAGCCAGCAGTCCAAAGGGACAGGCCAGCCCTTAGGAAATGGCAAAGTTTCATGAGACATTATTAACAGCAGTATGTAACATTAAGGTATGAATATCAAGATGTTTTGCTTGAAAAAACTTTTGTGAGGAAAAGTGACACTGGAGCACCTAATCCCTAGTGAATGGGAGGAAAGTGGTGCAGGAACCTTTTTGCCTCAATTTAATTTCCTGAATCTTCTCAAGGGGATGCTGCTGTCTCTGCCAGTTTGCATTGGGTGAGTAGTTCTTTGCTGACTTACTGCCTGACCTTATTATTTATGCAACGTGAGGAAAAAAAAAAGTTGTTAGCCTTGTCTTCTCTCTTTTGGCTTAGTACCTGGCCCTAGCTGTAGGGATCAAGTCTAGTACTTTGATGCTATTATCTGGTTGCACTAACTTACTAAACTACAAGCTGATGTGAGCACTCTGTTACACACTCACCCAAATTGCATAAACACCACATTTAACGTAGAGAAAGCCCTGGGGCTAGCTCATAGTTGTGTGTGCTTTGTAGGTGTTGAGGACTAACCCAAAAGCATGAGTGATGGCTGGGACCTGAAATGTTTCATGCATCAGATGAGAGAGAGAACTGCTGGGATGACCCATCTTCTATGCATGTTCAGTGTCCTCCTGGTCTGCTTGCCTGGGACAATGGACAGGGGGAGTGGAAAGGGGCTAGGATGACAGGTGGGAGTGAGGATGTGAACTGAAATGTAGGAGTCATAGGGGGACCAGACCTTAACACACCAGCACAGCAGCTGAGAACGTCAGCTCTAAGCTGATGCAAGTTTCCCTGGCTTGCAGTTCTCCCTCTGCTGCTCTGAACACTGCCAAAGGAATTGTAGAGCCATGACTGGTTTTGTCCAGCCCCTTGTGTGCAAGAAGTCAACACTCACATCCTGTCCCACTGCCCTTTTCCTTAATGGGGGAGGATGTTGGCTGGGGGCACTTGGGATGCTTCCCACTGCCAGAGCCCTGCTGGGAGCTCCAGTCTCAGAGGCACCAGCCGGGAGAAATTCCCAGTGTTCCCAACTGTCTGCTCTGCCTGCTAAAGGCAACGTGGGACTGCTTGGGGTGACTAAGCAGGGCGAGAGCAGGATTGAGACAGCAGGGCTTTCCCAGCAGCGTGGGGAATGCTGCTGCCAGACCCACTCTGCTTGATTCATATCAGACTTGGGAAGAAAAGGTGCTACTCATCAATCAGACAAACCCCCGGGCTACTAACTGAAGAGAGAGTGAGCAGAACAGGTTTTCTTCACAGCATCTGCGTGCGCAGTCCTTCCCTTTTATATACAAAATATATTTATGGAAGCAGGAATATCAGCTATGGTCATTTATAGAGCAAAACCAGATCCACTGGGCCACTGAGTGAGCTGCTCCACTGCAAACTCTGGTCTTCCAAGTAACAAATTGTACCTATCCAGTGGGAAACAGCTATTTGATGTGTGTAAAAAAAATAGAACTGAAAAGTGCTTAAGGAAGTGGTGGGGCAAGTGGCACTGAGCCAGCACTTAGCTCCCTTTCTCTAGATTTGTCACGTTTAGTGCCTGTCACCTTGTCCTGCTGCAGGAGGATTTAGAGAGGAAAATCAGTTTTGTTAATCTTTTTTCCAGCAGAAATTCTGAGAACTCTATTGAGAAAAGTTTGCAGGCAGAAGGAGAAACATGACTTTTTTTTTTTTTTTTTAATTTGAAGGCTGTAAATTTTTATTTGAGGGAGTGAGATTTTACTAGCTAGTAAAGTAGGCTGATTAGCAAATTCAGAAATCTTGTTTTCACTCATGCAAGATTAAAACAGGGCAGCTGTCACTTTCCAGACTTATATTGCTTTTAGAAATGTTTTCACACCCAGGTTGGTGTCCTGCTGAGCATCCAAATTACTGCTGAGATCTTTTTTCTTGTTTTTTTTTATGTAGTACTACACACCACGAGTGACCACAGTGCTGTGGAAGAGCAAGTCTGCAGCCCAGTTTCATCCAGCAATCATCTAGACAGGTGCTGGGCACTCCACAGAGGCTGGCTCCATGGCAGGTCACATTTCTGCTGCAGGGCTGTGGCTGCGCTGCCCACGAGCACCCGTGTCCGTACGGAGACCCACAGCATGGGTGGGTGCCTCCCACCTTGCTGCTGAAGTGGGGAGCCTTCAGATCCCCAGTGCAACTCCCTCCATACCTGCTTGCGAGGAAAGCAAGGAAGCTGTCAGGCTTTAGGGTCAGGGCAGCCGTTTAGACCCCAAAGGGAAAGAGAAGAGAATAAGGGAGAGAGACTTAGAGATTAGAAAAGGAAACTAGAACAGCTTTAATGAAAATGAAAATAATAAAAAAGAAATATAGACAAATATAGACAAAAGCAGTATCGAACCAACCCCCCCGCTGGCAATTCCATCACTGTCCCCACTGGTGCTGTGGAGCAGGCACTGGGAGAGTCCCAGACTGGGCCCCCACAGCAGATGGGAGCTGTGTTGAGGAGCTGGATGCTGGTACCAGATTCAGGAACACACTGACTGGGATTGAAGGCAGAACAGAGTCCCCCTTGGGTGCTGGCAAGAAACTGGAAGAGGACACGTGTTGAGCCAAGCAAAGCCCAGCAGGACCCTCCTGCCCCCTCAGCTTTATACTGGATGTGCCATCCATGGGCTGGGATCCCTGGCTGGCCAGTCTGGGGTCCCCTGTCCTGGCCGCCCCTCCCTGCAGGTGCCGCCTTTTCCTTCCTGCACCCCCAGCGTGGGGCACGAGCCCCAGCAGTGGCCTCGCTCTGCACCCCCCTGGGGACTGACTCTGCCCATGGGGTGTTCTCCCTGCTGGGAGCAGCCCCTGCCTGTGCCAACAGCTGCTGCCTGCAGCCAGGGCAGGGGGGCAGAAGAGCTGAGCTGGGGAGGCAGAGCACTGACCAGAATTAGTGCTGTTCTCACTCAGAGCAGGACAGAAGACTATGTGCTTTCACTCCCACAAGTACCCAGGTCCATAGCTCAAGAGCTGCCTGCTCCCAGCGCTTTGCAGCCCACAGCTGCCCACGCTGCACTGCCTGGCACACCATGTGAGGGAGGAGTGCAGGATGGCAGCACACAGCATCTGTTGGTTTTTCCATTGCTTTTCACTTTTAATTTCCACAGCAAGATAAAGATTCCTTCCCTCTCCAAATGTCTGCTGGCCTCCTCCTCTTCAGGGCTACATCCCTGGATGATTAAAGGAGCCATGGAGACATTCACTTTCTTCTGGGTTGGCACATATATTTGTTATGCACTCATTTGCAGTCAATTCTGAGTTCCCACCTGATTTCAACTCTCCTGTCTAGAAAGCAGGAACTTTTGTGAATGGGAGGTTTTCCCCCTTATTAGACTGCCTGAGAGGGTTGTCAAACAGGTATTTTTGGTCCGGAAGCTGTGCAGCTTTTAGCAGTCAGGTACTCTCCCAGGCATTTTCTCTCACATTATCTAACCATAGGCTTTGTTTGTGGGTCACAGAATGCCATGCTGCACGGCAGAAGAATACTCAGAATTACATCTCATCCACACCCTCCACAGTACAGGTTCATTATAACACAGTGCTCCTGGAGAAAACTCACTTCTTTTTCTTTCCTTCCAATTCTGTCCCAAAAACAACCCCTCAAATAGATTTACATGTAAAGGAAGGAAAAGAATATATAAGAGAAAACACTTCCTCCTCCCCCCTGCCATGTCCTCACTGAGTATCCATGTGTTTCCTTCTTTGAGGACCAACTCTCCACATGAATATCCCTCTACATACTTGAAATCTCGTACAAATGCAAACACAGGACAATTCCTTTCCAGAACCTGAGGAAGTATTGCTTCTTCCATCCTGTAACTGAGTATTATGAGACAGAGTATGAAATGACATCAGGACAGGCAAATTAAAGCCCTTTTTACCTACTCCAGAGTCTTGTGCACTGGCTTGCTTGCTCTCCTCTTGCAGGCTGTCCTGCCCAAGCTATTCATTTCCCCCTGTAGAAGCAAGTCTGGGCCTCTTGGCTCCCCCTGAAATAACTGCCTGGGGAGTTTGGCTGGAGTTCTCGCTTCCTCTCCTCTCAGCTCTGATAACAAAACCATAGGCACACTGTGATTTTAGGATCAGGGCCCTCTGCTCTTAGCCAAGATTTTAGTAACAAAACGTATTTCTAGGAAGAAAAAGTTCTGTCTGCCAAAAGTGAGGGCAACTTTTCCAGCCCTCAGCGGTCCTCACCACCACGGGCTGCCCAGCAGCTGCTGCTGCTGCTCCACTGTGTTCAGGAACTCGGCGAGATGGGCTCTGCTTGCAGGCAATGGAAGGTCCCCCAGCACACGTTGCCTTGGCAGTGAGAAGTGAGGTTCTTCAAATGCCAAGGTGAATATTCGTGTTGACCTGCTCATCCCCGTGCTGCTGGCAGGGGCTGGGAGGCTGGCGCGGAGGCTTCGCTGTCGCGCTGCATGGTGAGAGGGAAGCTGATGCTGGGAGAGGCATGATGCTTCTCGATTGGAAAACAGCTCAGAAAAGAGTCCTGGAGGCCAACTTCTTCTACACGTGTCTGAAGTAAGTGCCTTTGTGACCAGGTGTGTCACCTACCCGGATAGATTCTCACCCAGTCATGCTCTCCTTTGGCAAGAAAAAACTAGCAGTTACCTGATGGCTTCCTCTGTGGGAATAAACTTCGTTCCAAGCAGGAGTAGAGATTGTTCTCCCTTCAATCTTTAACAAAGCTAATTGTTTCAAAGTTTCCTTTAAATCCTGGTGCCAGAGAAATGGGAAGAGGAGTTAGCCCAAGAGCAAATCCAAGCTTCAAGCCCAGAAAGTTGAAAACTTAGTAGCTTAGGCTATATGCTTGTGATGAAAGCTGTGAAATATTTTTCCTCAAATGGCAGATTCCAGAAAGCTTTCAGGGAAAAAAAAAATGTTTTTATGGTCTTCAGGTGCCAGAAGGAAGTTAAATACCCTCCCTCATTCCCCAAAATACCATCTCTGAAGAGAAGGAACTTGTGACTGGTCAGCCAGGTGTGATTCGGGTGTAGAACTGCAGCCCACACACCCTCTTGCTCAGCACGTGAAGGTGCAGATTCCAACACATCTGGTGCCTCTGCCTCTCAACTCCCAGTTTTGGAAGAACTAGAGAAAGGCAGGTCAGTAGAAAGCCTGCACGTGGCCTGTGCTTCTGTGGTAATTTTGCACTGCAGAGTAGAGACTGGTAATACCAGTATGGTCTCTCATAAACTGGGACTGGTTCTTGGAGGCATTTCTGGTGCACACCTTCTAGCTGCCCTCCAAATGGAGAGCTGTCAGGCTAAGTGAAGACAGCCGTGTTCAAGGGAAACATGAGTTAAGGAATGAGTGGCAAGAACTTTGTTAGAAGGGGGTTCATGCTTAGAGAGTAGGTCACACAAATCCTATAATTATGTTCTACCCACTAATTATGTAATCAGATTTTCACTTTGTGTCTTTGAAAACAAGTGTAAGAAGTACTGCTGTAATAGTAACTCCAAAGTTTAGGATTCATAAATAAGTCCTGCTAGGGAAATATCTTTTTTTTAAGGAACATATTGGCTCCCATTCTACTATTTACATGACCAATGGAGAGATTAGCTTTAGTTAAAATACCAAAATATTTTCTTTTGGATCTTTTTATGTATTTGCTTTGGAAGCTTGTCCAGTTAATAATAATAATAACAGTACTCGACAAAAAGTGCAGCTGTGGAAGTTGCTTAAAGAAAGAACTGATGAGTCACTTTCTAAGGAATGCTGCTTTCTAAAGGTGAAGTTCTATAGTTTAACTCAACTTTGTTATTCTAACTATTCTTCCCTCTACAGACCTATAATCCCTGTGAGGTGCTTAACAGTATAAACAGTCTCTATGAATTCAAGAAGACTATTTGTACTACTCTTGCACAATTTATGACTGCTGCTACAGACGTCACTAAGCACAGGGAAGTGTGGCTTGGAATAGCTCAGCCAACCAGCAGGCAGGATTGGAAGTTTCACACTTGCAGATCTTGTAAAGGATTATGAAAGTCAGTGAATAATATTAGCTTAGTTTTTGGAACCAGTCAAAGGCATCTAAATGGATGTAACAAACAAAAGGAGTAACAAACAAAGAAAGAAAGAGGTAGCTTGTAGTTGCCTGAGCAGGACTTTGAGGGAAAAGTTCAATAAATAGTTTAGAACTGCAGCCACTGCCTTACCCAGATGCTGTCTGTTTTATCAGGGCAAGCTCAGTAAAAACCTGCAAGTCTGAAAAGTTTAATCTAATTGACAGTGATTGTGGGGGTAAAGATAACGGGGTTCTCTCACTGATAGAAGTGGGGCCACCAGTGTTGAGAGCTCATCTGTAAGTGCTCTTGAGCCCAGTGTTATCAGGAGAAAAAAAAAAAAAAAGAAAAAGAAAATTTATTAACAAACATATTGTGGCTAAAAGCAGTCAGAGTCAATAGGCCATGGGTATGAACAATCCCAGGTGCAGAATTTGGTCAGTGAGCTGGTTCAGTACACTGGGATGCCACTGCCACAGCTCTGCACTTGCAAAGCCTTTGCTTGTTGCTGTTCTCAGGAAGTATTCATTCCTGGGTTTTGTTTGGGGACGTGCCTCAGATTCCCTTTTTGTAGCTCCTTGCAGCGGAGAGGATAGAAGTGCCCAGCCAGCTGGGGCCTTTGGCAGTCCGAGCACCTGCTTTGAAGACACGGATGCCCTGTTTCAGAACCCTGATGGCAACAGAGTGACTGGGAGCAGCCTCCGTACCAGCATCTCCTCAGGTACATGAAGGAAGCTCCGGTGACTCTTTTACTATTTCACCAGGAATCATCTGGAAAAACAATTAATTTCCCTTCCCCATTTCCTCTTTTTTTAGACTTGCCAGTGTTTTAGAGAGGAACTGGACTGGGAGGAGCATTTGCTCAAAGTAATAGCCACAAAGCCAGCCATAACCTGTGGGTTTCACTCCTATTCAGCAAGGGCTCAGGAACAGGAGGCTGTGTGTAGCCTTACAGAGGGTAAGAGCATACAGAGGAAGGTCTACATAACCACAATGCAACTCTTACATCTGGAGTGTCTGCCCTACTGTAGCATAAAGCTTGTCAGTAGCAGCAAAGGATGGGTTGCTTGAAGCAATAACCTGGATTTTTTTATTTTAAGCTGCCATTACTGTTTAACTTTAAAAAGAAAACCTGACAGCTGCAAAATAACCAAGCTGTTGATGTTTGATGAACACTCCATAGGCACCTCACTGGCACTGTGGTTTTGTATCTACTGAGGCCTTTCCCACTGGGAGAGTGAATTCACAGAGGAGTGGCAAGTGCATGCAGCGTGCAGAGTTACACAAGCCCTGTTTGAAGGCAGCATTAAGGTGCAAAACCATACTCTATAAACTTACTTTATACTTTGGTTGCCATTTCACAGCTCTGCTTGCAACACTGCAGATTTCAAGTTTGCTTACGATGCTTTCAAGTGGTGAGGTGTCACTCAAAATGAAAATGATACGTTCCTTTCAAAATCTGATTTGAAGAACAAACTCAGTTGCTACCTATTAAGAAAAGAACTCCAAAAACTTCTATACATGAAATATTCACCCATGAGATCCTTGTAGTTACAATATAGGTATTTTTACATATAAATGCACACATAATTTTGATGATTTTTCTAGATCTCTACAGAATTTGAGCAGTAAATTAGCCCCTGATGCCTTGTACCATCACTATCTTACTCAGAGGAGAACAAGAAAGTGGAAAATAAAAGAAAATTTTAAAAGTTCTACATAGTTGAGAGCAATTGAAATCATATTCTAGAGACTTTTGTACAGCTTGGACTTACTGAGGATGGGCAGCAGACCCAGGCAGCCAGAGAGCCCAGGCTGGGAGCTGCTCAGCCTCTCCGGGGCGATGGGCGAGCAGGCGGCTCCAGCTGTAGGGACACACGGTACCCGAGATGCTGCAGCATGTGCTGCTTTTTCCAAGCTGGGACAGAGACTTTTGGCCAGATTTGCTGTATCTGCAGTTATAAAAAGGCCAGGTTCAGGAAAGACTGTCTGCCTAATGATGGTGACTTGTTTGTCCTCTTCCTGCAACTTTTTCTTTGTTTTACACCTGAAGTTGTTGAACTTTGTCAGCAATTTGGTGCTTTGATTTCCCAGAGTAAGACCCCCCCCCAGCTCATTAGCAAAGCTCCTCTGAGGGAGCTGGAATGGAACAGACATTTTCTTGCCTGTTTTTTGATGTCTCCTGGACTAAATCCTGCCTGCAGTGCTGTATGATGTTAGGAGGCAGAAATGTCTTTCTCTCCAAGGCTCCTGTGCAGTATTTCCTTGCCAAGCTTTCTTCCTCTGAGCCGTGCCACTTGATGCATGTGTCCTAGAGCCCTGAGCAGTGCCACCAACAGCACACAGGACCTGCCACCGGCCCTCCTGCTGCCCTCCAGAACACTACACAGCTTTACACAGCCACCACCCTTCACTGCTAGACATGAATCATTTCTTCTGCTGAGAGTAAAGCTGTTTGCTTCACCCACTGATGCACAGACAGGGGCCACATCTTGAGTATGCACAACAGGGAGCAAGGAACATTCTGTCCAGGCAGCACAAGAAGAGAGCAGCCCTGGGGGGCTCGAGTGTTACCACTAGGTGCCCACCATCTCCTATGTAGTCAGGGATGAGCAATCCAGCAAAGCAAGGTTGAAGATGTTGACAGCTGCAGGGAAGAAAGCAACCCAGTGCCAAGGCTGTGTGAGTCCTTGGCAGTTGTCTACCAGAGATTTCTATCCAAAATGTTCACACTGAGCAGGTCAGGTGTTCCCAGCCTCTGTATGCAAAACCATACAAGCCACCAGGGTCAACCACCACACGCAGTGATCCTGCTCTCCATCTCCTCATCGAGATCATTGGGAAAGACATTAAACAGGAGTGGCTCCAGCACTGAGCCCTGGGGAACACCACTTGTGACCAGTCACCAACTGGATTTAACTCCATTCACTCTGGGACCAGCCACCCAGACAGTGTTTGATCCAGGACCAGTTTGTTCATGAGGGTGCTGTGGGGAACAGTACCAAAGGCTCTGCTGAAGTGCAGGTAAACAACATCCACAGCCCTTCCCTCATCCACCAAGCGGGTCAGCTTGTCCTAGAAGGAGA
>JANIJG010009329.1:62015-81737 GCA_024611175.1 Megaceryle torquata | reverse complement strand
CAAAGGCTCCGCTGAAGTGCAGGTAAACAACATCCACAGCCCTTCCCTCATCCACCAAGCGGGTCAGCTTGTCCTAGAAGGAGATGAAGTTTGTTAAGCAGGACCTGCCCTTCATGAACCCCTGCTGACTGGGCCTGATCACCTGGTTTTCCTGTAAATGGTGAGTTATGGCACTCAAGATAATTTTTTCCATGACTTTTCCTGGCACTGAGGTCAGACTGACAGGTCTGTAGTTCCCCAGATCCTCCTTCCAGCCCTTCTTGTTGATGGGCATCACATTTGCTAATCTCCAGTCCGTTGGGACCTCCCCAGTTAGCCAGGAGTGCTGATAAATCAGGAAGAGTGAGCCAAGACCTTAGGCTGGAGTCTTTGTAGTTTTCCCATTTTTCTCTTGAATGCCCCATCAGCTAAAATCAGCAGATGTTTCTAAGCAGCCAAGTTGTCTGTTTGTCCGTATGTACCCTCCTTTTCTGTTTCAAGTGATCCTTATGAAGAACATGGCCATCTATAGTGTCTATGCTATCTATCTGTACTATCCTGAGCATGCTACCAGCATTAGCAGCCACATACTTGAATTGCATTTAACAGCTTCAGTCACTCTGCATGGGTGGGTCAAGATCCTCTTCTGCCAGCCTAAAAGAACCAGCTGCATGGGGTGAGCCAAGGGGCACAAGTCCCACCAAGAGCAGCCCCCAGACCGCACCTCGCAGCCGGCCCCACTGGCCAAGGTTGGTTAGGTCTTCTCCAGGCTTCATGGGAGCAGCTGCAGCTGCCTCTGCAGGGGAGCTGCTGCCCACAGGCAGGGCCAGGGACCCCCTGGGATGGGTCTTTCTCACAGCTGCAGTATGGCTGGCCCAGCACATCTCCTGCAGATGCACTCTCTCTAGGTTTCTCGTGCTTGCATTGTGCTGGTTGCCAGAGACGGGGCAAACGAGGTGATGTTTTTCTTGGGGCTTGCAAAAGCTCTACCTGAAGCAACAGTTATACGAGCTACGCTTGAAGTGATGTAACGACCTTCCAGCCTAAAACTCTACAGGCATGAGCAGTTGTGAATTAAACTCTGAATGCACAGAGTTGCATTCATGAAATACATAACCCTCTGAAGTGATAACAGGCCTGAACTGCTTTTATCTCCCTAGACCTAGTCTCAGTTACACAACAGAAAAAAAATGTTCCCAAGCAAACAGTACCCTCCAAAACAGCTGTGACCTTACCTATCTGACAGACAGATACCCTGAATGGTCATCAGCCTACATGTGCTCAGTTTATCTTGTATAGATAAAGCCATGTTGAAAGAAAAGTTTTAGTGAGCAAGCAGAAGAGGTGCACAGCAAAGTCTTTGTTAACTTCATTTAGCTGTCTGTCTAATGAATACTTGGGAAAAAGGCTTTTAACACCCTCAACAGTTCCAGTGCCACCACTGGGGTGGGAGTGCCAGCACTGTACTGGCCAAACAGAGATTCTCTGGTATTTCTAGTAAAATTTTAAAGGAAAAAACAGTGACTCCAAAAAAAAAAACCCAACCACACATTCCTTTATGTGTGACCTTTAAGGTTCCTTTAGCAAAATTAAATTATTCTATATAACATATTCCAAAATTGAGATTTTTCTATTACTGTTCCTTTGTTAGAACTTCTGCCTACTGCCATTTCTATGGTTACACCAGTTAGATGTAAAATACCCAAGAAGCCACACGGTTAACTCACTTTTAACAGGTCAGCTCTGTGGAACACTTCAGCTTTGGTTTTGAGGCAGTCACGAGTGAGGGACACAGTGTAGCTGAAGGAAAGGCTGTGCCTTGTTCCTAGACAAACAGATGGGCAAGTGGCAGCAACAGCCCCGTGGGTCCCACCCCCCGCTGTGGCTGGGCTTCTGCACAGGGTCAGCTTCAGTCAGTTGTGGCTTCTGCTCCAGGCCAGGAAATGTTTTTTCTGGCTAGGATGGCAACAGGGTGCTGGTAGAGCCACAGGATGATGGGCACCTGCCTGCGCATACAGTGCTAAAGGACAAGCATCACGTAATTTCTTTTGCCCCAGTGTTATCTTTCTGGGTAAGTGGCAGCTCGTTTGGTGGGACTTCAGGATGATTGATTCTGCTGGGGACATTCAGCACAAGGTCATTGCAAATCATGGCAGCTTGACAGAGGAAACTAGAAAGGAGAGCTCATTTCTGTTTGGGGTATAATGGATGACCCTCCCTACCTGTAGCCTTGCCAAAGGTACTGGCAGAGCCTGTAGGACATCCACAAAAGCTGTAGCCCCTTTGCTTTCCACAGAATTGTAATAAAGGAAGGATTTGCATGCTTCATCTCTGCCCCCACCTCCAATAGAGCTGTAATCCAGCCCGGGTCACAGGTAGCTGTCAGAAGCATAGAGAGCGGGGGTAGTGGAGCCAAGGAAATGTAATTTCTGTCATAAGCCTGGAACAATCCTATACTGCCCACATCCTATTTTTTCCTCCCCAGTTATTGCTAGAGTTCTTCCCAGCAGCAAAGCTGCACCTACTGTGGAAATCACTCCCTGCTTTGCTGTTTTCTCTTCCACTTTCCCTGGGGTAGTATTGAAACTGGTAGGCAGCACTTCCCAGTCCATGTACCCAATTCCCTCTTCTTGCTGCTCCACGGGCTGATTCCTAAATCAGTCCTGGAAGGTCACCAGGGTGTCTCACAGCCTCGTGTGTGCCCATTGTGGGTCTTTGGTTAGTCCTGCAACAGATGCAAGCCACCTTATTGATGTGTGTGTAGGGGACAAAGTAAGGCATGAAATGCTCTCGCTGTGCAGTGGGGATGGTTATGCCCAACAGTTAGCATGGGCACTTGGCTGTATGAGTTGTGCTGCAGGCGAGGGATGGTCAGGGGACAAAGGACACAAGATTGTTCAGAAAAAGGCTGGGGCAGAAATGTTACAGTATATATATATATAGAGAGAGGATAGTACTATCCAGAGCTGTAGGACAGTGCTGGCTGGGCTTGCTGGGAAGCGCTGCTCTGTTTGTGTGGTTCCCCTGCTCAGAAGGCATCGTCATCACCATCATCATCATCCCTTGAAGTGTTGACCAGGTTGGATGAGGCTCTGAGCAACCCGGTCTAATGGGAGGTGTCCATGCCCATGGCAGGGGCATTGGAACAAGATGATCTTTAAGGTCCCTTCCAACCCAAACCATTCTGTGATGTCCAGGGATTTTGTTTCCTACCAGACACGTAGAGATCACGATTTCCAAAGTGTTAAGTGTGTAGAAACAGGGCATTCAAGCACTGATTAGCTGTATGACATACAGGTATGTGTGCACACATACACACAAAGGAAAAAACATAAAATGCTTCTGTGTGGCACACAAAAATAGGAACTTGATAGAGATTTGCTGGGAAGTGAAAGCCAGAGTAGCCACACTGTAGTCTCTTCACTGGAGACCTGCTTCTTTTTTCAATAGCTGAACTTGGTGGCACTATAGGGAACAAAACAGACGTTACAGAGTAATAAAACACAGAGGCAGATTTTATTTTGAACCAAAAGTTAAAATTTTATTTGGAATATCAATATACCCCAAAAAAAAAAAAATAAAAACTTCCTTTTATGTAGTGAAATAGCCATTTGAAAATGGTAAAATAAAGGTATTTCTCATACTATTCTCTCCTAGTTATTGTACACTTTTTTTTTTTTTCTTTTTTTTTTTCTTTTTTCTGAATATAAATCTAGCTTGAGCTTTAAGGCTCCAAAAAGCCTAAAGCATGTAGTGGCTCTTTTGAGAAAGCAGATAAGTCAATCAGAGCTGTGTTTTTTCAGCAGACAGGCCTGTTTGAAGCTGTCCAGAACTGGACAGAAGTGAGACTTCTCAGGAAGGTCACTGTTTTCAGGCAAATATTGTTTTATACCCATTGGGAAATACACTCTAACCTCAGTTCATGCAGCATTTTATTGAGCTTTATGATGTACTGGGGATGGCCCTGGTTCCCCTTTGCATTCGAGTTCTTGTGCACGTCCCATCTTATTTGTGTTGCTACAGTTGATTTAAGAAATCAAATCCTACCCTGTGGTGTTTGCTCTGCTAGAAGTTAAGTCTGTTACAAGGCACTGATCCTGCCTCTACTCCTGTAAGCAAAAGGTTTCTGTGCCCGTGTGTAGCTGCACTGACCGCACCAGCCTATGACAGCAGGATCAGGGACTTGTCCTTTAGCTTGCTTTTAATAAAATAAATGGGATGGAAAATGTATTGCAATAAACCAGGAGAAACCCACCGACAATTCCGAGTTGTAATTCTTAGTGACACTAGGCTGGAAAACATGACTGAAGACAGGGCCTGAGCGATGCCCCGAGTGGTTCATGTCACCACTAAGTAAACAACTTAGGGATTTAGCTCTTGCATCACCCTCTGCAACTGGGCTGCTGCGGGCTGAAATAAAGCTCACTGAAGTCATGGGACATCTCACCAACAATCTCACTTTCAGTAGGCACTCGATCAAGTTTGGAAGTTACATAGTCTTGGCTGCAATTTGCTTTGATTTCTTCCTCCATCAAAGCCATTGTGATTAAGTATGTCTGTATGATTCGTACAGAAGCATGTTATGCTTCTGAAGTACAGGACAGACTGAAACTACCAGAGATATTGCTGCACTAATACACCTGCCACTGGTCACAAAGGCTGCTGTTTCACGGCCACAATAGCTGGCATAAGCTTATGCTCTTTGTTGCCTGAAAACCACCTGGATAGTGATCCCTGAGGTACCATCGCCCTCAACTCAAATATTGTCCCAGGTTTTGACTTTCAGGAGAAAAAAATGAAACACACCCAGGCCTTGAAGTTCTCAAGTCTTTAGACCACAGATGTTCCTCCAAACAAATCCAGAGACCCATGTTTGCACGCAGGGAGCCGCTGCATAATTAACTGCTGCAGGAGAGACCCCTCCCCACGAGCCTTGTTCCACCAGCCCCCCATCCTGGGCGCCTGGCACTATGCAGCCCACCCTCCTCCCACTCTGCCTTTCCTCAGCTTGGGAAGGAGTGAGCGGTCAGCCTGGAAAGTTCTCCTGGGATATGGAAAAGGTCTTCTCCTTCCCTGCCTCTCCTGCTCAATACTTTATTCCTACTACCCAGCTTGGCTCTTTTGAGACTCCTTTTGCACACTTTGGCCCTTATCTTGTAAGTAAAAACTGTACTAGTTTCCTGTGAGATTCTGGTGAGAGGTCTTATTCGGAGCCAGCCCCTCTCACTTGGGCGTTATCAATGAGCCCAGACATAAATCATTTGTGACTCCGAGCTCCAGAAGGTCTGTAAGCATGAGGGGTTTCCTTCTCAGCACAATCACAATTTAAAGAGGCTGCAGAATTACCCTAGCTTTTGTTCTTCTGCTAACTACTTGAAAATATTTTCCTTTGAGCATTCACCACGTAGAAGCAGTGTTCAGGGAAAGCCAAATTCTTCTCCCAGCTGCCTCAGTGTGAATCCACACCGGCCTTTCTGGGTTTATTTCAGTACATTGGATTAATGCAGCAAAACATAAAACACAGACTTCAGCCCTGGCAGACTGACCATCACTGATGTAACCTTCCTGACTTTACTAGTGAATCCCATAACAGCATTTCCAGCATCTCTGGTGGTCACAGGTCCCTTAATGCCTGGTAATTTATATAAAGATTGGGTTCCTCATTGTGTATGTGGAAGCAACAGAATTAGAACTTTATTTAAAATAATTAGGGAAAAAAAATTAAAAAAATTCTGGTAGTGGAAAGAAAAATTTGCAAGTGTGACCCCAAGGCTGAAACCAGGGGAAACAGCTAGGACCCAATTAGCTGTGTTTGTATCTCGTGGCTCGTAGGTTGGAACAGCTGGAGCATTGTTGAGGTGTCATTACATTCGGGTTGACTGGCTCAGTGTTTTCAATACAGTGAGTGAGTTAAATGCGATGTCAAATGGGATGTCATGCGTGTGTGTTTTAGGAAGGAAAAAAGGTAAGAAAACCAGTGTCAGCTGGTTTTGGTCTTATCCTCAATTTCTTTAATGCCAGTTACCACATTTGACTCCAGTGGAAAACCTGAGAGGAAAAGCCTGGAGTAGGGTGAAAGGACCAGTGTGTATGCACGTCTGAGGCGTCATGAAGCAAATGGCAGTGTGACAGCCAACTTCCAGCGTGACTGTAAGTGTACCCTCATTTATCACTGTCCCTTACGTGCCTGATCTTGCTGCCTCTTCCCTACAGACGCTTGCCTGCAGCCCAGTCACTCGCCAGGACACCCACTGAATTCAGCACCGAGTCCCCTCTGCACGCCAGGGCTACACCTGCGCTGCTTCTTGAGGAGGTTGTCAGGCTGGTTTCTGAACTGGAGGCTCCCAGTTAGTAAGGAAGGTGGCCCTCACCCACCCGGCCCCAGGTGGTGGGGCACTGGGCATGTCGGGGAGCGGGCACTGGGAACGGTGCGGAGGTACCCATGAGGGCTTTGGGAGGATGGGGCAAGAGCAGGTGAAATTCTTGCTCTGCTGAAGTCAGTGTGGGCATTGCCAGCATTGCCAGGTGGGGGGGTTCTCTCTTGTGCAATTAAAGAAAACAGTGTATGAAACACGGCAGGTTGGTTGCAACCCACCCCGTTTTCTGCCTGTGTTAAACTTAGGCTGAGAGTCCTTGCCTTGCTGTGGTGTTCTTTCTTACTGATAAAGTTTATGAGGCTTTTAAGTCATTATCCATAAGCCTCAAATTAGCAGGAATCGTGTGCTGATCCTTCCCCTCTGTTCAGCTGGTTCTGTTCAAAGCAGAGCA
The DNA here is from genome assembly GCA_024611175.1 of Megaceryle torquata. Taxonomy (NCBI): domain Eukaryota; kingdom Metazoa; phylum Chordata; class Aves; order Coraciiformes; family Cerylidae; genus Megaceryle; species Megaceryle torquata. Next base: position 74,990 of record JANIJG010009329.1, on the reverse strand, counting down.
AAGCATCCACTGACTTCACAGGGGCCAAGATTTCTGCTCCAGCGTCAGCTCCAGAAGCCGGAACACTTCCACCCACTCTTGCTTCTTTTTGAGAGACCTAAGACACAAGGACTGAGGGTCTAAATGGCACGATGGTGGGTTTCTATCAACGCTTCTCATCTAATTGCACTCAACTTTAATTTTGCCTTTTTCACTCTTAACTGGTCTTCTTAACCTGCTTCTTAGCCAGGGCAAAATTAAGCATGAGGAAAAAGGCTTATTCAGCATTATAATTATCTACTCCCAAGCTGTATAACAAAATGGTTTACACATTTAATTGCTTTTGTCTAATATTTCCACGTATACAGTAGTCCTATTAATGAGTATCATAGCTTCATTACTGCATATCACATTTTGCTATTTGTTGTGTACCATAAAATAACGTCAGCACATCAATAACTTAAATAACACAAATGTAAACTCAATTCTGCTCTTTATGATTTCAGCCCACAAAGGCTTTTTTTTTTTGATTTGTAAGACCATTTACATAACATGGAATGTAACTTTATTTGTTTTTCTTTTGTATATAATGAGACACTGAAAGCCCTTGTCATCTCTTAACAGGATACTAAAGCAGCTTTGTTTCATGAATTGACAGCACAATTAAAGCTAAAATAATAATTTAAAAAAAAAAAAAAAAAGAAGAAGCAAAACCAAACAAACCCTTTGCACTGTACAATCTCAAATTAAAGCAAGAAAGATAATGACAATCTGTTGCATTAGCCAGGAAACGTGATTCTCTGCCACTGGGCTTATTTTTTTTCTTGTTGACAAGTCACAGAATGTGTATATGGGTGTAGTTATAGGTGTGTGTATATCCTATGCAGAACAGCAGTCCCTATTTTGTTGATCTAGTTCTTCTAATTGTTTAGTTAAGCTACCTAACTGATACAATTTAGAATACTACATTAACACATTTAACATCAAGTTTACATACTTTAGTCTTTGAAATACTAGGAACTTTTACACATTTTATTTGGCTTCATGAGGACTGGAATATCACAGCTAATGCAATCTACTTGTCTTGGAAAGAATATGGCTGTTCTCAGCTAACTCTCTAAGGTTCAGAGTGAAATATGTTTCTCCTTCTATCTGTAGCTGACTTCAGAGAAGAAATAGTGTCTTCTTAAGTGGTCAGTCTGATGTTAGAGTACAGATTCTGCAGAGAGAGAGAGATATATTTAATGAAGGATAATTCTCTCTGGACTTTAGAGTTAAGCTGTTGCAGCAAAATTACTAATTTTTTTTTTCTATACAAATCTCAAGAAACCCCTATTCCAAGTATGTTTTGTAGTAGTATCTCCACATGACCAGAGGAGGGCACTTTGAACATCTCTGCACCGCCCAGGAGGCAGCTGCAGAAGCACAGTGTTACCCAATGTCGCGCAGTCCTGCCGCCTCTTCCACACAAATACAGCATCCGTGTTGTACCACAGGGCTCTGTTCTGAACGCAGTGGGCAGATGTATCACTCTCTTCTTGCTAACTAGGATTTCTTCCCATTTGCCCCATTTAATTCAGTGTTGCTGTGGGTTAAATTGAGATTAATAGGTAATTCCTAAAAAATCACGTGAGGGGAGTTGCCTCCTCTCCTTCCTGAACATCCCTCTGCTATTAGCCCCTAGTAATTTAGCAAATATTGATTGATTTAACCCTATATGACTTATCCTGCTGCAGAAATTCCTTGCCTTTAACTGAAAAAAAGCACTTGGAAAATGCACTCTCTGAGATATGTATTGCAACAGTGCATCTTGTCACATTAAACTCTTGTAGAAGTACTGCTCCTTCCTGCCTTCTGAGGGAGGCTGCTCTGTGTCCCAGATCTGCTCCCCAGCAGAGTACATAGCAGAGAAATCAATCTCTTCTCTTTTCCATTCATCACCCCAGTGTGGAGTTCAGCCACTTTCCATGCAGGAAACATCCTTTTGGGTTTCATTTGGGCTAAAGGTATCAACCTTCTACGGAAGAGATTTTAATTTTGCAATCTTACTGTTATCACAGTCAGAATTTTTTCTTTTTTTTAATGTTTTTTTTGGTCACCTCTCTGCCTTGTGTTGTTCAACATTAACGCTGAAAAATTATTAGAAAGGATTTTGAAATTATTATTTTTTTTTTAATAAGTCTCTCCTCCATCACGGGGAAACACTCTGTTTATTTATTGTACTTATTTTTCCCTCAACATTATTCCTTTTTCCTTTTCTTCTTTTTCTTTCCTCTTTTTTTTTTTTTTCTCTTCTTTCTTTTCTCCTTTCTTTTCTAGAGCAGACAGGTACAAGAAGGAAGTTCTCTTTCATCAGCAGTCCTTTCAGATAGAGTAGAATTCAGTGAGTCCTCACCATGATAGGATCATAAACTTACTGGGTTAAACCAAGCTAACTTTCCCTAAGCTGCCAAGTTTTAGCTGCACCATACATGTATGTGTTTCCTTGTGCCATTTTGCTTTTCTTGTAATTTTGTTTTTCCTGATGACCCTGAGCTATGGCTTCTCATTTCTACCACTAGTCAATCTTCCTTTCTTTTCTGGTTTTGCCGATATAGGCCTCAAAGAAAAAATGGCAGAAGAGCACAAAGTAGCTGAGGTACATGAGAGAGGACCAGATGATGTTCTGCACGTGGGAATGGCACTGGCCCTGCTGCATCCAGGAGAAGACCAGGTAATTGATCACGCAACCGATCAACATCTGAGTGATCTGAGACAAAGTGATGAACATGGCAAACTTGCGTGAGACTCTGAAGCCAGCAGCCCGCAAGGCATAGTAAGAGTACATAACGGCGTGGACTCCATAGTTCATGGTCATGAACCAGCCACCGCCAGCCACCATGTCCTTGTAGGAATACCAAGAATAAAGTAACACAGTAATGTGATGGTACCAGTGTAAGAAGATGAGCTTCTGTTTCCTAAGAATGATGAATATTGTATCACCTGTAAGAAAACAAACAAACCAAAACAAAACAAAGAGAAAGAGAAAACAAAAAGGAGGGGAGGAAATGAGACACATATTGAACAATTCCATAATTATTGTGGTGCTCTCTTCCCTTTGCTGTTGCTGGAGTATACACAATTTTGGAGCATGAAAAACCACCTCACCTCTAGATCTGAGAGCCTGTCTGATCCGAGAGCCAACTTCTCTGCATCTAATTATGCAATCTTTGGAAAACCAACCAACGCATCCATTTTTTCCTGTGTGGATAACCCCTTAGGTTTACTTGGTAGTTCTTTGCTGCAAACGTAATCTGTCAAAGTCTGAGGTGAGGTAGATGGATGTACGTGTTTCATCTCTGACTGTGATACTGTCCAGTATATACTGGGACTAGAAGAACACTGCAGCTCAAGAGAGAGCAGAAAACCTGTAAAGGAAGCAGCACAGTGTCCTCCAATTCAAATGCCTATCTGCAAACCGAACCTGCTTAAACTCACAAGAGACTTTTGAGCTACTGTGCAAAATCTGTTGCCTATGCAGCCTACAATATTCAAAAGGTATGGAATTGACAGAAAAAAAATGCTTCTAGAAAGAAATTTGGTGTTGAAATGCTCATTCATTTCTGCAAATCTATGCTGCTATTGTAGAAAAGTAAATTTTATTTGTCTTTCCTGCTTTTTTCTTCCTTCTGCTTCTCATGATTGCCCTGAGCATCTCAATTAGATATATGTGTATTTATGTGCTATTTGTTTTCTTTTGTTATAGACCCAGTGTTTCCAAAAAGAACCCTGAGATTTGAATCTGGGGACTTATTTCTACGTATACACATCTCAGGAAATCAAAATCATGAATATTAGTGATGGGTGGAATCAAAACTGCATTGTCTGCACAAGGACTGTAATGAACTGTAATGCTGCTGTTTACTTCATTAGCTGCAAGATGTTGACTCACATTTTAATAAGTAACCATACGTTCAATTTATTGTTGCTGTGCAGTTGTAGCTGATGTTTTCCAGTTTTAACAACTAAATTTCTGTAGTTTTGCAGTAATTTAAGCAGCAGGAAACCAAGGGATTCTGACACAGCAAGGCAACTGGTGTCTGTCTCTTTCCAGTTTTTACACTGATGAATTTCTGTGCTGTAATTTGCTAAATCACATTCTCTGCTGAAAGGTAAAGGCTTATTTTTGTTGTACACCTGAACACAGCAAGTGCTGCAGCCCTTTGAGGTTTAGGAAGGGCATCTTCTGAAATGAAAGCTGGAGGGCTGCTAAATCACTGCCTCCTCCTTCACATTAAACCAACCCTTTCTTACACGAATAAGCCACGGGATGAGAACACAGGCAGACTGGCTATTAGGCTGGCTTTAGGGTGTATAGCATAAGTATCTTTACCAAAAAAAAAATAATTGCTGGAGAGACAGGAGTTTATAAGAGTCAGGCCTGGGAAAGCTGAGGCTATTATGGAAAATTGGTTTCTATTTGGAGGAAGCAGCCAGCCACAGCTTTCAATGTTTAGGGAGGAAGCACATTACTGTTCATAATTGTACGCCTACATGTGTATTTAAGGATGAATGCTGCAGAATGGAGGCAGAACCTGACTCAAAGCTTCTTGCTGACACAGCTGTTGTAGCCCAGCCTTCACTTCTGTGCTGACAGGGTGAGTGACTGCTGATTACGCTGCTCGTATTTGCCTATGAGTAGCTAAGGAAGAGGTTTGGACCAGAACTGCTCTTACCTCTCGACTGCCCTGCTCTGTATAATCACTGCAGTTTACTCCCGGGCTGGGAATGGTTTTATTCAACTGCACCCTACTCTAACTTCAGCCAAGCTCGACATAATCTCCAGAGACTAAAACATGCAGAGTTTGGGGTTAGTTTTGTTTACTCATTTTTTTTTATAAGACTAAAATGAGATTTTGACAGCACAGAAGCCCTTCCTTTTTGTGCTTCCTGTTCAGACACTTCTGCTCTAAATATTCATAGCGAGAGAAAGGGAGAGAGGGTACTCACCTAGCTCGGGTGCTTTGCTTAGCACAAATGCATATGCCCAGAATTTGCTGACAGGTCCAATGTAAAAACTCTGATCACACACTGACTGCTTCAGGCCTTTGGTCATCAAAATGTACAGCATATAAGCACCAGTTCGAACAGCACCGAATATACTTTAAAAGAAAAAGAGAAAATGAAGAAAGCTGAGTGGACACTTGAAACCTACATGCCATCACTTCAAATCATTATGAGAAAAAGGTCATAAATGTGATGAAATAGTAAGTTTGAGACAGCCATAAAGCTGGAGCAACTCTGCTGGCTTCTAGGAAGTTATTCTGGACTCGGATTTGTAAACTGGACTGCAGCTGTATCCACTGGTGAAAGTCTGGGCTGGTAATGTCAATGTTTTTTGTTTCACTACTACAGGAAGGACTCTTCAGTTTTCTGAAGCAGTGGGAGACACCTACTTCAGCTGAAAAGAAAAGGTAGAGTTTTTATGCTGCTGGCTGGGATATTACAAGAAATGAGTTGATAAAGAGCTGCCACCAACATAATCAGGACCTTCTCTGTTTTCCCTTGTCTCTCCCTGTGTTTGTTACACACAGGAGCTCTGAGCACAGACAAACCCAGGTAGGGGGCACAGATTATGATGGGGGGAGGGTCTCAGTCAGGGCTGGTGGTCCCAGCGTACTTGCTGACTTCATACTTCACCTCTTAACAGGTCATTGCTAACAGAGAAATCAACCCGTTGACTTGAGTAGTAAACAGCAGATTCACCTTTACCTCACCAAAGTGAGATGCAAGGTAATAAGTGTTTGTAAGTGAGAAACATCAAGAGATTTGTAATGGTATTAATTAGTGCAATTACAGAGGGGATAGGTTCAGATAACAAGGGACACCCAGCTGATGGAAGGAACAAAGCTTCCATTTCAGCACTAAGGAGCTCAGCAGAAGGAACTGCATCGCTGTTTTATGGCAAGAACTTGCTCGCTCACTGTCTCCCATTGTAGCTGGTTGGCCCTTCAAAATGTGATGAATACTGGGAGAAAAAAGCAGCTTTCAGAAAAATGGAGCAAAGAAAGACCCAATCTCCTCTGGGGTTGTGTATCTCTTACTTTAAGCAAGTATACTTACTTAAGTATACTGTAAGTATACCTTACATCATACATCCCTGTCTTTACCCAGCTCCATCTTATCTCCCCCCTAACTTTGTGACCTCATCCTACCCATGAATCCCATTTCTTCCTCTGCCTTTTATCTTTTTTTTTTTTTTTAGCATTTTTATCTATCTGCCTCTATCTATCTTTTCTGACTATCAGGTAGCAGCAAGCAAACTAAGCCACCTAAAACTGACAAGCTACTGTTTATGCAAAGTGTTTAAGATAATAAACAGTTCATCTGAAGTTATAGATTCTCTGTTACTTGTCCTTTTGTTTTGTGAAGTCAGTATCCATTAAAAAAACGTGGTTTTAAATCGAGGAAGCCATGAGGTCTATGGCAGTTCCTATGGCACTTGGTCAGACTAGATGGGTCAAGTGAGCCTGCCGAGCAGAAAAGCTGTTGAGTTTTATGTTATTTTGCACAAAGTATATTCAGATTTCCAAGCTGGCAGCATTCACAGACCCAGTCAAACACTGCTGCTAAGGAGCAATGCACCTTGCTCTCCCCTGTCCACTGCACACACTCCACAGATGACTGGAGTACCACGCTGCCTGGTGCTCCTCGGGCTCTGTCAGTGGCATCACAGATGGGGCCCTACAGGCAGGTCAGGCCCGGGGAGAAGTGTTTCACCCTGGCTCCCACACCAGTCCGTTTCGATGCCTGAGGTTTCAGTGTGCCATCAGGAAACTCAGACAACAGTGAGCACTCGAGAAGCTACTGTTACTATCTGCTATTTGTGTGGTGGTATTTGCTCGTGGGCTCTACTGCCAGATGAGTCCTCTTGTGCTATGTGCAAATAAAAACAACCCATCCTGCTGTGGTACAGGTGTACCGAGGGCGTTCAGCTGACTCTGGGCTCTCCAGGAGCACAGCCCAAAGGGTTAGGCAAGAGACAGCCCTTGCAGCCTCTCCTGCCCTTCCAGCCCTGCACGCAGAAGAGACAGTGATGTATTCTTAGCATCTACGCAGCCCGGAGTACATCCCCTCTGCGCAGGCTTAATGCTCTCCCAGCGTGCTTGTCTCACGTCTTACAGGGACTGGTCCTTTTAACTCAGCAGAGAGTGCTAAAGCCTGCAGGAGTTTTGAAATGAGGTGCAACTCATTCTGTGTCTTCTCTCTGGTGTTTAGCACATGCCCCTCTTTTTCTTTTTTTTTTTGTTCTTTCTCGGGAGTTGCATTTCTCATTCCCAAGAAGACAGGAGATCTTGACAGAGATGTGATCTGATTGCTTCCTGAGGCTGTGAACATCTCAAGTTAGCCAGGGCAGGCTGCTGCTTGCTCCTGTGTTTCAGGTGGTGGCAAAATTGGGTGGAGGAAGATCAGGTAGAATATCTAATGATACACTGGTTCTCCCACTAGCAAATACCACAGTGCTGACATTAAAATAGGGGGAAGAAAAGGAAAATTTAAATTATGAAATCAAATAGCTGCAAGCAATATGCCCTTCCTTGTACAGAAGCTGTATTGCTTTTCTAAAATATCATTAATTATTCAAGTTTTAAAACCAAAGAGAATTCTGTGCCACGAACACAAACTCAGATGAGAAGAACAGTTGTTTGAGTAACTGGCAAACGTTGACTTAACTGCGAGTGATCGAGTGTGGACACTCAGGGATTTAATCTGGACTGGTAACAGAGCTAAAGAGCATTTGCCCTGTGGGGATTACAGAGTTTCACTTTGCTGTCCTTGGGATTATAATGATGTAATTCTTCCCATCCTTCTGTTTAGCAACTACTGCAGAGTTCTCCTTGGAGTGCCCGTGTGCTCACTCTCACATGGTTTTCTGTAATTTCACAGCACAGTGGCCTCCTCTAGTTCCACGACTCTAGAAGTGCTTCAGCTCTACATGGTGCGAGTCAGACTAATCTGTTTTTTTTTTATCAGTAAAAACCAAGTTAGGTTTTTGTGTAATTCACAAGGGAAGATTTTATAAATAAGGAGGAGGGCAAACTGGAAGTAACTGATTCAATTTCCTAAGCAGCCGCCGTGAGCAGGTAGCTGTTTATGAGATGAGCTGCATGCCAAAACACTACTCTGCCAACAAGCACACACCACCAGGGACAGAAAAAGATCTAATACACATCTGCAAATGTGCCTTGGACCCAAAGAGCCAGGACTGCTTTGCGTGCCTCTGCCACTTAATCTGGTTTGTTCTGTAAGGTAAGATCAACCAACAAATTTCTATCTTGCAAAGACGTGCTGCGCAGCAGAGTGATGACATTGCTTGCCCAGTAAATCACTTCTGCTTCACTTTGTCCTCGTCCTGCTCTCTGCTGTAGCTTTTGTGAGGTATTGAAGTGAACTGCTTACCAAAGCAGTCTGTCTGGTGGGAATCATCTGCAGGGATTTTAGGAATAAGGTAGCAGTGAAGTACTGTACAATTACAGCCTTTTGCAGCTACAGAGCATGATCAGAAACAAACGTTGCCAGCTAAGGCAGCTTTCTCATCTGCTCAGACTCAAATTGTCCTACATTCTGCTTCCTTCAGGCAGTGACTTCTCTGGTACTTTCACAAATAGCCAACTGATAGTTTACTGTCCTTGATATTATCAAAACATACACATGAGTAAAATACAAAACAGTACTTGTCCCTCACAAACTTCTTTTCAAATGGGGACCCAAAGCACATCTCATGCATGAATCTGGTGCAGCATTAAGGGGGGAAACAGAGAGCTGGGGAAGTTACCTGATGGGAAGACAAATCCAGAGTTAGTGGCCAAAGCAGACTACTACTTTCTGTTCCCTCCATCCGACTTACCAGGAGGGAGTGAAGTACTTGCCTCTCAAAAGTCTGAGAGGGTAGCAGGTAGCTCAAGACTACAGCTCAACCTCAGCTGACATTGTAGCAGGCTCGGCTCCTCCTGGCAGTGAAGAGGACACTGCCCATTTTGCTAGGGCTGCTTTCCATGCAGACCTATCACAGAATACAGCAACATTTCATAAAGGATTTTAGTATTTCAGTGCTCTGATTACCAGCGAGTAGAAATTCTCTGCTCCAGATAATATCTTTTAAAAAGCATTTAACCAAACATTCCGTGCAAAATGGACCTGCAAAATTAGGTAAAGATGGCACTGAAAGGGATAGAAGTCTAGACTGTGGCTAAGGTGAATGCAAAATACACTAGCTACAAGCCACATGTCAAAAGCAGAGCATGTTCACTTCCAAAAGCACACCATCCTGCGTACGCCGTGCCAGCAGAGAGCAGCAGGGAGCCTGCAGACAGCAACTCAGCCCTGCTGCACGAAATTGTAGGGACTTCAAGCCTTACCCAGGCCCACAGAGTGGTCAGCATGGTCCAAACTAGAGACAACCAGCTGGTTTAACCAGTCTCTGGGGTGTCGGACTATCCTCTGCCACGGGTGTCCTGGGCTAGGCTGGCAGTGAGATTGCTGGGTGCTCAGCTGGAGCTCCATGGGTCTGGCTCCAGCTTCCAGCCTGGGGCCTGGCTGGAGGAGAGAAGGAATCTGAATTCTGCCCCGACCTGCTTACATGGTGACTCGCAGAGACCCAGCAGGCCAGTCTGTGCCCTGGGAGCACGGGGAGGTGAAAGCCACATGGAACAGATGGCGATCCTGGGAGAGCAGATGAGACCACCTTACATGAAAAGTCAAAGCCCTCAAACTGCAGCCTACTTGCACTGTAAGGGTCAGAATAAAAGGAAGCAGGTTCTTTGGTTGGTTTGTTCTTTGTTGCATGCTAAAGTATGCAAAATATTTACAGAGGAAACACTCTGAATTCCAAAGAAATGTTTAAATGTCAGCACGTGAAGAATGTAGAGCCTCCTACACCTTCCTTTGTGACAAATCAAGCCATGGCCACTTTCCTGTTCTGCTCAGAAGGAGTATTTCAGTGGTCCTATCAAATTTCCCTTCTGCTGCTGAAGAACTGGTGTCTTAACACAATAAAATGGCCTTTCTGTGTCCTTCTGATTTAAAACTTGTGGTCCTCAGCAAAGAGGAACAAGCTGTGCTGCTAAAGCTGCGGCACAGGACCGCAGGGCGCACAGAGACTCCTTGGTCTTACAGGTCAGAGCAGGAGGGTATTCTGAGAGCATGCCTAGAGTTACTGTAAAAGAGCAACAGAATATTTCTGTGCTTAGCCAAGCAACAGAAAACATGTAAAATATGAACTGATACTGGAAAAATGCACAGAGAAAAAAAATCTCTAAGAGAAACGCTCTCTGAAATAAGTTTCTTGAAGAGAAACGCAGCTGAGCCACCTTCATCAGCCAGCTCTGAACTTCTCAACAGAGCAGGTACGACTGGTAGGTGTGTTTTGTAGTTCTTTGGAAGCATTGATAGAGCTTTTCTTCTCCACTCGGTAAGGGCGAGCTTCTTTCAAACCACTCTTACGTTCTGCAGTCTAGGGAATCGTGGACCCAGAGCCCCAGACCATCAGTGCTACGCACCCAGGGGACAGCACAGCAGGGCCAGGGCCATGTGGCAGCTTTCTTAAGAAACTGATGGATTTTGTTGCCAGAAATGAAACTGCCTGCAGGAGATTTCTGTCTGTCTCCCACAAAACCCTGCCTTGGCCACCTGAGAAGGAACGGTCGTTTTGGCCAACTCAGAAGACCCAGTGGCACCTCTGAAGGATGCAGGAGTTGAAAGGGCCACTTGCTCTGCAAACAAGCAAAAAGCAGGGATTTTTCCAAGCTTGCCACAGAATTATTTTCCTCTAGGTGACCGCAGATAAAGTTGGCAGACCATGGTTGGGAAATGTCCCTTTGCAGGGAGGAAGCACAAAGGGACAGGTCCTGCCTAGCGAACATGGCAGGAGTTGTGGGAAGATGCATCTGTGTGGTGACTCTCCACTATATATACAGCTGTATTATAAGGAGAGGTACCTAAACTATTACCTGTGTAGATAGGTGAGGTAGTCACCTTCTGCTTCGCTCCTGCTGGGGTGATTATACTCTCAAACCATTGGGATAGTTGGAAGCTTTAATGAACCATCAACTCACTTCCAACCTAAAATCTGTGCTTCTATTTTGTGGTGGCTTCAGGTCCCACAGGAGAAGAGTACTCAGGGAAATTGCTAACCTTTGCATCAAAAAGAGGAGCCTGTCAAACAAAATGTTAGTAGCTAAATCAGCAGGTTTATGGAATCTGCCCTCACAATCTGTAAAAAAAAAAAATAATGTAACTGCATCGTTTCCAGTTTTCCCGGGATATGGTTTTGGTGAGGGAAGTTTCTTCTAAAATTGAGCCAAAATGAAAGTGAATGCTCAGGTTAAAGTGATCATCTGGGTGATGTCAATAGAGGAGAAGATATTAGGGTTTGGTTTGTGCTGACCAGAACTAGGGACCAGCAACCTACTGACTTTTACTGGTGTGTGGGTGCTTATTTAAAGCCTATTGTTCCAAAATCATTTTGTGGGTAGACATGCCAGACAGTTTTGAGGCTGAGAGAAGAATTAAAACCATGAGAGCAGCCTCCCCAAGAGCCTGCCTGACAGAGACAGCATTCATTCCAGCGCGGGGAGGGGACTGGGGAGACCTTCCAGCACACAGAAGCAAAGGGAGGGTGATAAATATGTTGCCTGGCTAATTAAGTTTCCTTTAAGAATCCAGAGGCACATGTTTATCTCAGGGTATCTCAGAGAGTGAAGATGGGTGCTGCAGACCCCCCTTTCTGGGAGGTGGGCATGGGCAGCAACGTAGCCAAGAGCAGCACAACCCACCAGAATCTGCAGTTGCTTTGCTCTGCTGTCTGACAGCCAGGCTGCTCTCGGGTGTTTGTGGACTGGCTAGATTTCACAGCTTGTTACTCCCCTTCTTTTTTAAAAATGAACCAATCTCCTCTTAACTCTTTTTTGTGTTTTTTTTTTTTTTTGTTCCAATGATGTGAACATTCATCCACCTCTGGCCAGCTCTGCAGGGGGAAGGGAGCGGTACTAACTCACTGGGCAATGTGCAATACATGATGGTGCCATACTAAAAAACAGTTGGATTTTCCAAATGGAATAAATTCTCCAAAAGAGAGGAGGGGTTAATTAAGCCTATGGCAATTTTGAATATATCGTTTCACTAAAAGGTTGTCAGACTCCCTAAATGTTATCTCAGATGTGGCTCCTGTCTTAAGTTTGCCTTGACTGTAGTCAAATAAAATTCCATCAAATCCTGGATCTCCTTGTATTTAAACAGGTGTAGAAACTCTTAAGGTTGCTTTATTGATTGCAAAATCATCATTATTTTTACTGTACAGAGAGAAACCACACACTAACAAACCGATCATTAAGCACAAATGAAATGTGGGCAACGACTGAAAAATATCATTTGGCTGTTGTTCAGTGACCTACATGGAATTAATGGCTTTTCTTTTGATCTCAAGGAGTTAATGAGAGCTGTAACTAAGTCAATGCAATACGACATGTCCTCTAATCTCACAGAAAAGCAGCCTAGAAAAGGATCTGGCACCCAACATTCTCAATGGTCAATGTGAAACAAGGACAGCCTATATGAAATATTCATATATATTAATAACTGTCTAGAAGAACCAGCTTTGTAAGTCTGCACCCTGCTTAATAAAAAATATTTTGCTAGGTTTGCAGAACTGAGGGTTACATTTTCCAAATTAAATGAATCAGTCTCTTGGTCGGTGATGGATCCGCAGCGATATGGTATTCACCTAAGTGATAAAAAAGTTTGCAAAAGCATAGTAATGACTATGGATTTGGTATCTCTTAGCTCTCAGTGTAATATTTATTTAATTTAATTTATTTAATTTTATTTAATATTTATGTAATATTTATTTTACAGGCATTTAAAAGTGAGGACATCTTAATAGTGAGTTACCTTGAGATCCTAGAGAGATGCTTTTTCAAATTACAGCTGATAAGCTTAACCCAACTGGTAGTTTAATAA